>JADANK010000358.1:0-116388 GCA_021292215.1 Lophura nycthemera
GTGATGGCGACTAGTCATAGTTTGCCTGCGCACCAACGGCTTTCCACTCTTCCTGTTTGTTGCCCATGCTGCGTGCATTGGTGTAGATGCACTTCAGCCGAGCCCCTTGCCTCATCCCTGATCCCATCGCCGCTCCCCCAGGCTCATCTCTAGCAGGCCTGGTTTTATCCCCTACCCCCTTCATATCTAGTTTAAAGCCCTCTCCACAAGTCCTGCCAGCTCCTGGGCAAGGATCCGTTTCCCCCTTCGAGACAGGTGAGACCCATCAGCAGACCCCAGGCCAGGTGCCGAGTAGACCGCCCCATGATCAAAGAACCCAAAATTCTTGCTTTTGCACCAGCCTTTCAGCCACACGTTTATAAGGTGTGTTCTTCTGGTGGTCTCAGCATCCTTCCCTGCCACTGTAGGAATACAGGCAAATACTACCTGTACGTCTGCTCCTTCAACTAACTTCCCCAGTCTCCTAAAGTCATTTTTCATAGTCCTCAGGCTTCCGTCAGTGACCTCATCACTGCCAGCCTGAACTATCAATAAGGGATAATAATCAGAGGAGCGGATCAACCTAGAAAGTTTCCTAGAAATATCCCTGACCCGGGCCCCAGGGAGGCAGCACACCTCCCTACGGGTGGGGGCAGGCCAACATATTGGGCCTTCAGTTCCTCCTAGAAGGGAGTCTCCTACGACTATCACCCTCCTTTCTTTACCGGAGGAGGCAGTCTTTAAGCGTGGAGCTGGACGCCTCTCCTTGGGAACGCTTGGAGGCAGTTCTCCCACTTCATCCTCAGCCACCGCACCCTCCAGTTGCAGGGCTTCAAACCTATTACACAGAGGCACCTGGGGAACCGAGGTAGGTCGGGATGGGGGTCGCCCGCATCGCCGAGCTGGAACCTGCTGCCATTCCTCCTCCGCCCTCAGGTTAGCTCTCTCAGTTTGACTGCGGCAAGGCAGAGGGTCCACTACCATTTGGGGGTTGCAATCTCTGCGTCTTTCTCGCAGAGAGTCACACCACCAGTCAATCTCCCGCTCGCACTCTCTGATGGCTCTTAATCTCCCTACCTCCTCTCTAAGTTCCACCACCAGGCTGAGCAGCTCCTCCACCTGCTCGCACCTCGCACAAGTGGCATCCTTCCCATTCTCCCCCGGGAGCAGCAGACTCAGGCACTCCCTACAGCCAGAGACCTGAACCGCTACATTTCTCGGCAGACCCTCTGTCTGGGTCGCCACAGTCCTCTTGGGGCAAGCCCGCCGCCTGGAAGAGACCATGTTTGAACCTGCGGTCTCGAGGTCTGTCAGTAGGAGAGCTGATGTCCTGGAAAGGGATGTGGGCCGAAGCTAGCTTCTGCCCTCCAAGAGCTGCTTTTAATACCCCAATGAGCAGTCAAGGTCACGCCAAGAGATAAGAGCCAGCTCTGCCCCTGCTGCCTCAGCAGCCCGCCCACAAGCTGCCAGCCCCCGGCGCCGACAGCGTGCTTGTGCTGCCTTCAAAAAACAGCTCTGCTCTGAAGCTGGTCTCCTCAGCAATGATGGAATGAACTTTTTACGTGTCGAGATGGTGATGGGACAAAGGGGAACGGTTTTAACGTAAAGGGGGAAGATTTGGATTAGATGTCAGGGAAGTTCATCCCAGAGGCAGCCGAGACCCTGGCACTGCTGCCCAGACGGGCCGTGGGTGCCCCAGCCCTGCAGCTGCACTCGACTCAGCTCCCATTGCAGTGAATGGAGACAAAGGGAGGGACGTGGCTGATGACGCTCAAACACGCGGTGGCATCGCAGGGCTGCGGCGCTCTGACTCTGCACAGCCACCAAACTTCCACCTGCTGGCTGTCTCCGTTCACACATCCGCCTGTCACAGAAGCACAGGGGCTGGAAGGGACCTCTGGAGATGAGCGCAGTACAACCTGCCCCAGAGCAGCTTCCCTGCAGCGCTTGCACAGGAGAGGCTGCCTCGAGCTGCAGAGCCCAGAACTGACCCAGAGCTCCACACGTGCCCAGCGCTTCCTGCGGCCCTCCACAGCCTCCCAGGGCCACCAGTCCTGCCCAGTGCCCCCACTGGGGCCAACACACCCGACGCTCAGTACGTGACCATCTCCTTTCCCGGGCACAAAGCAGGGCGACGGGGGCACTGGCGGCAGCAGCGAGGAGGAGCTGGAGGAGCCGCAGCTCTCGGCCCGCTGCAACCACCCCCAACATCCCCCAGCTGCTGGACGCGCTCTATGGCACGGGCACCTCTGGCTGTGCGCCGTCTGCACGGGCTGTGCAGCCTGCCTGGTGCAAGCAGGGGGAAGCGGCGCGGCGGCGGCAGCACCGCGGGGAAACCCGCTGTGCTGCAGTGCGAGCCTCCGGTCCTGATGCTGGGCACCGCCGGGCGCGGCCCGGCTCCGTCCTCTCCGCGCCTCCCTGCGGGGACCGACGGCCGTGCCCGGGATCCCCCCGAGCTCCTCTTCTGCGGGCTGAGCCGCCCCGGCTCTCCCAGAATCCCAGCCCAGCCATTTCCCACGCGGTGCCGAGGAGGGCAGGGGATGCGGGGGGAGCGGCGGGGCCGGCGCTCGCATCCTATGACGCGGCCGTTCGCGCCGCCCCGTCCTCACCCGGCGCCGGGCGCGGGGACGGGGCGGGTTATCGGAGCTGCAGAAACGACCGCGGGCAGAAGCGCCGGGAAACGAAGGTTCCACGTTTAATCGACGAACGCGCGGAGCGATCGACGGAAACGACCGCGTTCCCGACCGGCTCCCGTCCGAACGGCGACTCCGGAGGACGGCTCGGCGCCGACGGGGGACGGACGGCCCCGCGCCGCCTTCCCCTGACCGCCCGGCGTCCCCGAGGCACGGGGCGGGCGGCGGCGGGGACGCGGGGCGGCGGAGCGCCGCTTTCCCCCCGCGGAGCCCCGCGCTCCGCCGGCGCCGTCGCAGCGGCGGCCGCCATTGGCGGAGAGCCCGCGCTCGGCCCGCCCCCGCCGCGCTGCCATTGGTCGGCCCGCGGAACGGGGCGGGCGCTGCGCGCGGGGTCCTTTCTGTGGGCTGTCGCGCGGTTTTTGCGTCATCACCGCGCGCGTCCCGGCTGGCCCCGGCCCGGCTGCCCGCGGCGATGCCTGTCGCCGTGCGCCCGCTCCGCTTCCACGGCCCCTGGCAGCGTCTGAACGCGCGTGTGTGCAGAACCGTGCACACGAGTGCAAAGAGGCACTCACACGCACCCCTCTGCATTCACACACGCCCGTGTGCACGCACCACCCACGAGCGTGCAGCCGTGTGCAAAGCCACGCAGCCACGTGCAAAGACCCCGATGCTCCCAGCCGTGGTTATGCAGGCACACACGCGCGTGCAGACACGTGTGCGACGCAGCCCTTTTGCACGCTCACACGCAGATGCCGTCGAGGAAACATCCTCGTGCGCGTGCACGTGTGCGATCCCACCGCTCTGCACCGCCTTTGGCTGTCTGTCCGTCTGTCCGTCCCAGGGTACGTTTGCAGCTGACAGACAGGCTGTCTCAGGAGCAGAGGCGAGCAAACCACGCACCCAGAGCAGCACACGGCCTCGTGAGTTTCGTTCAGCACGCTCACACGGACACACACACAGGCAGCCCTTGCAGGTGCTGGAAACATCCCGGTGATTTCTGTCAGGACGGGATCTCTGAGAAAAGCAGATTTTAGTCGCGATTGCGACGGCGGGCGTCCCACAGGCAGGAGCACCTCTGGACACAACGTGACAGTCTGCATACCCTGTTTTCCCCCCTTGCCTCCCCCGTTTCCCCACTGGCTGGGTACTCCAGGTTCACAATCGTATCAAAGGTTCACATTTGTTAATTACTCGTTAATTTGTTTGTTATCTGGTGTCAGCCCTGAAGATGCCTCAACACTCTTCTTGTTCATACTGATGTGGTGATTTTCTTCAGAGTCCTTGTTAAACAAAGGGTACGGAGGGGAGGTGCCCCATCTTCCTCAATACCTTCTTCAGGCACTCCCTGAGCCACGCAACAAATTGTCCTTTTAATTTGGGCAGGATACTCTTGCAGTGTGTGACATCTATTTTCAATGCTGGCTATACAAAATTGTTACTAGCCTATATATATGTTTTTAATTATTTAACTTCTCCTCCTCGAATTCTCTATTCCTCAGGTCCTGTCTGTCCAGCACCAAAAGCTAGTAGTTTTCCAACATCAAGGGCTCAGTGTGCTTGTGGCCTGGAGCTTCTACTCCACGTTATCTGCATTGGTCATGGCACAGGAATGACGTTTCATAGACCAGCGACCTCCTTTCTTCCTCACGTTATGTCATAAACCAGTGTCCTTCACTCTGACAGTGTTTGCATTGGCTCATGGATTAAATGAATTAGACCTCTTTTAGTTCTTTGAGTCACAATCCAATGCCTTTTGCTCTCCGCCTCTGTAGCAGATAAATTTTACATACCCTTCATCTGAGGACTGACCTGATGGATCTTTCCACACTGGTTCTTTTTAATGTCCATAGTTTGGTGGGGATGTTTTCCCAACGTGATGGGTTTCACCGCAGTGACTGTGACCTATACTTGAGTCTTTCAGGCTGAGCTTGACACCAATGACCCACAATGGTTCACGGATGTTTGTGTTTATTGAGAATAAATCAGAGTTTCTTGGCTTCCCAGTGGCCATTTCAGCACTGGGTCACCCCCAGGGCTCCACTGACTTATCTGAGGAGCAATGAGTGCACTGGGCTGGGCTGCAGCTACAGGGACAAAGACAACTGTTGGCAGTTACTGCCCTGAGACCCTCTTCCCGAGTTCCATCTGCAGCTTCCAGGGGGCTCTGGTCTCCTGCAGGTCCTCTCGGAAAGCTGCCTGTCCCAGACAGGACCTCTGGGGCCTCTGGAGATGGCATGGGATGCTTGTGATCACACAGTGGGGTTTTGCTCCTTATCATTTATCCTTCAATCAACATGTGTTTCCTACTAATATTTATCGTTTCCTGTCTACCTATGTAAAGTACTTATCCTTTTGGGAAGGTGAACACACTGGTGAGATATGGCTGAGGAATATGCTCTCTTTTTAGGGAAATTGTATTGTGTTTTACTGTTGTTTTTTTTTTTTAAAGCAGAAAGCAACATCATGTGCCTGTGTGCAGACAATTCTCTAAGGAAAGCAGGTAAAGGAACGGTGTAAAGGAACTGTACCATCCTGCTGCAGACTTCAGTGGAGAATTCTGCTGTAGGGAAAAGTGATGCAAGTGCCAGGTGGCATACAGCAGACACGTCAGGCCTGGGGAGGTGAGCAGTCAGGTTGTCCGTACTGCCTCAAGCAATTGCTTTTCCTGCCTATGCAGATCTCCTTAGGAGACACTCTGGATCAACATCAATTGGAGAATCACAGAATCACAAAATGGCCTGGGTGGGAAGGGACCTCAAGGGTCGTGAATCTCCAACCCTCCTGCCACATGCAGGGCCACCAACCTCCACATTTAATACCAGCCCAGGCTGCCCAGGGCCCCATCCAACCTGGCCTTGAACACCTCCAAGGATGGATAGGGCATCCACAACCTCTCTGGGCAGCTGTTCCAGCACATCAGCACTCTCTCTGTAAAGAACTTCCCCCTGACAGCCAACCTAAATTTTCCCTCCCTCAACTTCAAACCATTTTCCCTTGTCCTGCTGTTACCTACCCCTTCAAAGATTTGATTCCCCTCCTGCTTGTAGGCTCCCTTTAGGTACTGAAAGGCTGCAATGAGGTCTGCCCTGCAGACCCAAGTACCCAAAGTTGAGGGTTAGGGGAGGGTTTGAAGGTGAGGAGGGCAGAGCACAGGAGCAGGGTCTGTGGGTGTTGTGTGTTCAGGATAGGGATTAAGGGTTAGAAGTCACCTTTTGGGGCAGAGATTAAGCAAAGGTTTAGTGAGAGGGCTTGGTGTTCTGCTAAGGTTTTCAGGACAGTGTTAGGGTACAGGTAAGCATTACGGATTAGCGTTCTGTTTTGGGCTGCAGTGAGGGTATTTAACAATTGTTAATACAATATTATAATGCTAGCAATTAAAGCTTGGTTTTAGCATGAGTGGGAGAGTAAGGCTGGGAATCTGTGCAGTCCATTCCTTGGGAATGTTCTTGGCAGCAACATTTAAAGAAGCCCTGAGCCTTCAGGCACTGCCATGAGGAGATCTCCATTAACGATGGACTTGCTGTGGTGGAAACAGTCTGTGTGACAGAAGTGCCCACTGCGTGTCCTTGCTTGTGTTTGCAGCCACACAGCAGCACTGTCACCAAGCCACAGGAGCTGCAAGGCTAAGGGTCTATGGGGTTGAGTTTCAGCTCAACACAGCACCACCACACCACTGAATTCTGTCTCTCAGTGCAACACTGAGCCTTTTCTTGAGAAGTTTCTGTCTCACCTCTGTTGGCTGTTCCATTCCTGAGATGGAAGTGGCACCTGACTCAGGAAGGAGAAGGACACAGAGCTCTGCAGGAGGACCTGCACCACCTGCCCAGCAGCTCTGCGCTACCCCACAGTTGCACTTCCTACCTACAAATTCATGCTCCAGAATGTCTCCTGAGAGTCCTGGGGAACTTTTCCCAGGCTCTCATGTGTGCTTCATCTATCCTAGGGCATCGTGGAGGCAGTGCCCACCTCTGTGTGGCAAATGGAAAGAAGACTGAAGGGAGACTTCATGGAAAATGTTAAGTCTCTGAGATGAGAACCCATAACCAAGACATTTTCCTATGCAAGGCCTCACAGGAACTGAGGAAGAGGGGATCTGACAACCAACGTGCAAACCAGGTGCTGCTGCTGGCCTGTCAGAGGCACTGACAGATGTGAGCCTGAAAGCACAGACCCCAGCCAGGAGCCAAGGGATGGCCCGTCAGCTATTGCAGGCTGCAGTCACCACACAGTTTGATTAACAGCCGTATGCTTCCTGCTGAATTATGGGTTTCTGAGAACAGCTGACCCCAGCAGCTCCAGAAATGTCTCACAGGAAGGAAGACAAAGTCATTGTATGGCCTTTCTTCTGATAAGGTTCACAGATAGGCTGATTCCTCATGTACACTGTGTCTGGGTTACACTACATAGGTACAAGGTGGATAGGAATGGACAGGCATGATGAAGTTTCAATGAAAAACATTAGAATACATAAAACACAGAATAAAACATTCAGTAAATTACACTTAGAAAATGAACACACAAACCAAATAAAGTTTGATTCTGTTAAAATCTGCATTACAATACTTAGTTATAAATAGGTGGGCAGTTCATTGCTTTCGAAACACATTTGTTCATCAGTTTCCGAACAGCATCTTTGAGCTCCTGGTTCCTCATGCTGTAGATGAGGGGGTTCACTGCTGGAGGCACCACCGAGTACAGAAATGACACCACCAGGTCCAGAGATGGGGAGGAGATGGAGGGGGGCTTCAGGTAGGCAAACATAGCAGTGCTGAGAAAGAGGGAGACCACGGCCAGGTGAGGGAGGCACGTGGAGAAGGCTTTGTGCCGTCCCTGCTCAGAGGGCATCTTCAGCACGGCCCTGAAGATCTGCACATAGGAGAAAAGAATGAAAGTAAAACACATAAAGGAAAACCAGGCACTAGCCACAAGAAGCCAAATTTCTCTGAGGTAGGGGTGTGAGCAGGAGAGCTTGAGGATCTGGGGGATTTCACAGAAGAACTGATTCACAGCATTGCCTTGGCACAGTGGCAATGAAAATGTACTGGCAGTGTTCAAAAGAGCACAGAGAACCCCAGTGCCCCAGGCAGCTGCTGCCATGCTGGCACAAGCTCTGCTGTCCATCAAGGTCCCGTAGTGCAGGGGCTTGCAGATGGCAACGTAGCGGTCATAGGACATGATGGTGAGAAGAGAATATTCTGCTGAGATGAAGAAGAGAAAGAAAAAGACCTGTGCAGCACATCCTGCGTAGGAGATGGTCCTGGTGTCCCAGAGGGCATTGGCCATGGCTTTGGGGAGAGTGGTGGAGATGCAGCCCAGGTCGAGGAGGGCGAGGTTGAGGAGGAAGAAGTACATGGGGGTGTGCAGGCGGTGGTGGCAGGCTACGGCTGTGCTGATGAGGCCGTTGCCCAGGAGGGCAGCCAGGTAGATGCCCAGCAAGAGCCAGAAGTGCAGGAGCTGCAGCTGCCGCGTGTCTGCCAACGCCAGCAGGAGGAACTCGCTGATGGAGCTGCTGTTGGGCATCTGCAGTTCCTGGGCATGGAGTCCTGTGCACAGTGCAGAAGATAATGACAGGACAGTTCTCAGAGACACTCCTCCTGATATACTTTTATTTATTTTTCTTTCTCTCAATACAGTGTTCATTTAGCTCCATTGCTTGAATTTAATTTCATGAAGTTTAGCATTCCATATGCAAGAGACAATTATGGAGCTTACACATTTCTCTCATTTCTTAATCTTATCCCATCTCCCTTGATATTTTCATCTTTTTCCCTGTCTCATATCTTTAACCCAACTGCTCTTAGAGCCCCCAGCCCCAACCTCTTTGCCCGTCAATTTCTGTTAGGGAAAGCTGCCTGTTTGCAGGTTAATTTCATTATTCACACCTACAGAAAATGACAGCAGTGTAATTTGGCTCTATTCTTCAGGAGAGGAGAGGCTGAAAGCACATTCTGTGTGACTGTTCACAGAACAAAATGAGTGAGAAAAGTTTGATTCAGGAGTCTCAGAGATGTGTTCAAAGTTGGCAGCCCCTTTTAGATTTCTGCCTCAAATCATTTCCCCTCCCCTGAGAATAGGAAAAAGAACATCCCTGCCTTGTCTCTCCTCTTGCACAGTGCCCTTAGAAACATTCTGGCATGCAGTGAATCTGTGAGCCCCCTGCCCCAGGCAGCTGCTGTGGCAGCAGAAGGCCCCTGCCCTGAGGCGGGTAGCCCTCATGTGGAACAGGTCTTCTTCATGATAAAGAAACACAGACTCTGCATCCTGATCTGCAATGGGATGTCCCAGATTTAGTGATCCCTCCAGTAAAAGCAGCAGCACTGCCTGCAGCCAGGGACTTACCGTGTCTATGGCTGTGAGTAATGCTCCTCCAGTGAGGTCGCAGCCTGCTCACACCCAACACATCCTGTAATCTCTCTCTCCTCTCTCTTCTGTCCTCATGTCACCTGCAGATCATGCCCCCAGACTTACTGTGCTGTGCAGAAGAGCTGCTCCTGGACACAGCTGTCTCTCTGCAGCATTGCCTACTTGAAGGAGCTCCCTGTGCCCCAGGAGCCCAGAACAGCTCAGTAGCAGCAGATGTCATTTCTTCCCCAGTGATCTCCCCTGAGATGTCCCTGGGTCTCCATGGCCAACAACTCATGAAGGACAACAACATCATGACGGTACTTTGAAATCTGCTGAATTAACCACCAAATGTCCAGTGGACACTGACTAATTGCATCCATTTGGTTAGCCCTACCTGAGAGTGTTTGCTGTAACAAAATGGGCACACAGACAGGGACAGGGAGGGGTGGACTTCCTCTGGGCAGGGCACTGATCCAGCTGAGGCAGTGCAGGCATCTCATCCCTACATGGAAACCCTGCGGCTGAAATGGGATTCTGCTCCCCACAGACCCACAGGAGTTTCAGGGATTCTTCTGGTTCAGTTCAGATGTGCACAAGGAGTTGCCTGTATGTGAACTTTTGCTCTGAGTCCTTGGTCCTTCGGCGGGGAGTCAGTTGCTCACACACAGACCCTGGGTGATGACCAAGGTGCCTGGGGTGCTCCTGGATGTGTGCTAGTGCTTGTAAAGTGTGTGGGAAATCCCTGAGATAGACACCTCCTTCCTGAGCATCAGCTGAGGGCCAGAGAGGGGATAGGGCTATTCTTGGTCATCCTAAATGACAACAGACTCTTGAATTTACGGAAAGGCAGATGTACTGTTGTTGAAAGAAGAGGTGATCAGGGAATACCTAAGCTTTGCTTAGGTTGCAAGTGTTGGAAGAGGCTGACAGGGATCATAGGATTTTGGAATGGTTTGGGTTGGAAGGACCTTAAAGACCATCCAGTTCCATCTCCCTTGCTGTGAGCAGGGCTGTCCCACAGTAGATCAGGATGCCTGGAGTCCTTGACTTCTAGAACACCTCCAGGGATGGGGCAGCCCCATCTTCTCTAGGCTGCCTGTTGTGTACCAGCGCCATTCCACACGTCATGATCTATGGAATGTTAGAAATTCCTTCCAAATGTCTAATGTAAATCTCTTTTTTTGTTTATTATCATTTATCCTTGTCCTATTACTCAGAAATGATGTAAGAAGTCAGTCTCCTACTTTTTTATTTGAACAAGGCAATGGATAGAAGATGGAGGGAAGGAGTAAGCAGAGTAGTGCCTCCACATTTCAGATCCCCAGCACAAGGAAGATGTCTGCAAGTGGGAGCTGATATAGATGTGTTAACACTTCAGAATATCAAATATTCTAATGTGTCCTCTCTTTCAAAGCTGAAAACATTCATATTTGAGAGGATACCGTGTCTCTTATTTTATTTATTATTTATTTATTTATTATTTATTTATTTATTTATTTTATTATTTATTTTTCCTAAAAGGATAATGATTTCCAGAACTGTGTTAGCAGGACACAGATGCCTTCAGGTACAGACAGTGGTGCCAGTGCCAATGCCCTGTGACCAATGCCCAGCATCCACCGCTGCTCTACCCTGCTGCGTATTTGATGTCCCTCATCCTCCGGGTGTCTCCAGCTCTCCTAAATCAATGACCATGGTTCAGGGCATGTTTTCAGCAGGCCATCTGGACACATGCTCTTCCCACTGCTCTACAGATTTCTCCATCCCTTGCTTGTTCTTCACTCAGATACCTCCCAAATATCTGGCTGATCTAGCACCTTCAGGGAAATTATTGGAACTTGTTCCATCTCTCCAAAGTCTGATGGCCTCTTTTCTCAACTCCTTAACTGTGATTATATCTATCCTTTCCTATTTCTGTCTGGCTCATTTCTTGTACAACTATTCCAAGTGAAAGACAAATCTCATTAGATGCAGTTTGGACAAGGCATGCAATTGATCATTTTGTTTTAGTGTTCATTCAATTGCATCATGTTTCCTTCTGTTTGCTGGCAAAAAAAAGAAGAGAAATCTTTCATTGCCCATGTGCAGCTGGTTCTCTGAGGAAAGCCAGTGAGAGTTGGTGCAAAGGAGGTTTAGCACTGAGCAGGTGACTGCAGAGGAGAAGTGTGATGTGAGGAAAAGTGATGCAAGTCCCATGGAGGCAATGGGAGTAGAAATGGGGTGGGGTAGCTGCAGAGGACATTCGTCCACACAGTGATGGGGCAAAGCTCATTAGGGGACATCCTGGATCAATATCATTTACAAAGTGCTGCTGCAACTTCTTGTTTAAACCCAACTATAAATAAATAATTAAATTGTCTTCATAAATGCCCAACATTCTCTTCCAATTTTAGCTCTCTCCAGATACCTCTCCAGTTTGCTGCACAAGTTCTGAACACCTGAAGAAGATGACAGGAAGGCACAAGGCACAGGAGGGCTCTTCAGGTTGTAATGGGCCCCAGGGGGCATTTGCTGCTGAGTCCATCAACCTCCAGTGCACAGAGAAGATTGCATGAAGTGCTCAAGAAGACAAAGTCTGAAGGAACAGTGAAGTTTCTTGGAGTATTAATGGGCCCCACTGAGGGCCATTCACAAGCAGGCTTCCCCAGGGACTTGTTAGAGCAGATAATTGGAAGCCATGACTGCAGGCAGACCAAGGCACTGGGATGGTGGCTGTGATGCTGAGCAAAGCCTCCTTTGCCTTGTGAAGCAGAAAGGCCAAGGCCTGATCCGCAGAGCCTTGGCAGGGAGATCGTGTCCCTCCTGCTGGCTCAGGGCCCTTCCTGGGGCAGTGGGATGGAGGTTTGTCTGATGTCAAATGAAAGACCAGGGCACAGCAGCTGCCAAGACTCTGCATGGGGTGCACAGATGTTATGAGGCCCAAGTGCCATGTGGGCAGTGTGTCTCATCCCAGGATGTGGGATGTGAGAAGGACCCAGCCTGAACAAGCAGTCAATCCCAGTGAAACTCTGAACATCAGCTCTCTCAGTTCTAGTGCCCTCCTTTGGGCAGTCCCCAAAAGTTTTATGTTGTTTATATTCTGCAGTGCCCAGTAGTGCACCTAGTGCTCCAGGTGAGGCCGAAGCAGTGCAAAGCAGAGAGATATCGGTTTGCAAGATAATGCACTATAATACAATATAATTAGAATTGAAGCTAATATATCAAATATAATGAGAGATAGTTTGTCTGAAAGGTGGATAGGCCTCACCAGAACACTGAGGTGAGATGTGCAGTTCGGTTGAGCTGCAGGGAGATGAAGAAGAGCGCATCAGGTGACCTTGCCACGGGTTATATCTCCTCTCTGAGTGGAAAGCCCCCTGGGATATGCATTTCTTCTCTTCTAAACAAATGCCCAGAACTTCAACATTAACACTTTAAGTCCCAGTGCACTACATAATGTTATGATGTGGAACACCATTAAACAAAGTTCAAGAAACCATGACAAGTGAGGTCCTAGACCCAGAAGAGAGAGTATACACACCCGGAGCAGGGTGTCAGTAAAACCTGGAGAAAAGTGTGAGTAAACCCAGAGTGAATTGTGAGTAAAACTGCAGAAAAGTCTGAGCAAACCTTGAGTAACGTGTGAGTCAAAAACACTCAAAAAACAAGTGTGAGTAAACCCGGCGTGAAGTGAGAGTAAACACGGAGTAGCATGTGATGGAACACAAAGTAAAGTGTGAGAAAACCCGGAGTAAGTTGTTGGTAAACGTGGAGAAAAGTGTGAGTAAAACGGAGAGTAAAGTATGAGTCCAAGGGTAGTAGAGTAAGAGTTAACATAGTGTAAAGAGTGAGCAAGCCTGGTGCAAAGTGTGAGTAAAATCTGTAGAAAACTGTGAGTAAACCATGAGTAAAGTGTGAGAAAGCTCAGAGTAAATGTGAGTTCACCTAGAGTAGAGTAAGAGTAAACTCTGGGTAAAGAATGTGCAAACCTGGTGTAAACTGTGAATAAAACGTGGAGAAAACTGAGTACAACAGGAATAAAGTGTGAGTAAACTCAGAGTAAAGTGTGAGAAGTACACAGAGTGAAGTGTAGGTAGGCCCAGAAGAGAAAGTGTACACACCCTGGGTAGGGTGTCAATAAATCCCGGAGAAAAGTGTGAGTAAACACAGTAAAGTGTGAGTAAACATGAAGAAAAGTCTCAGTAAACCTTAAGTAAAGAGCGAGTCAATCACACTCAGAAAAGGCAGTGTGAGTAAACACAGAGTAAAGTGCGAGTAAACATGGAGTAAAGTGTGAGGTAACCTGAAGTACAGTGTGACAAAACCCAGAGTAAATTGTTATTAAATGTGGAGTAAAGTATGAGTAAACCCAGAGGAAGGCATGAGTCCACCCAGAGTAGAGCAAGTGTAATCCCAGAGTAAAGAGTGTGCAAGCCTAGGGAAAAGTGGGTGTAAAACCGGTAGAAAACTGTGAGGAAACCAGGAGTAAAGTATGAGTATACTTGGTGTAAACTGAGAGAAATACACGGAGTAAAGGGTGGGTTTTCCCAGCAAAGAGAGTGCACACACCCAGAGTAGGGTGTCCGTCAAACCTGGAGAAAAGTGTGAGTAAACTCAGGGTAAAGTGTGAATAAAGTTGAAGAAAAGTTTGAGGAAACCTTGAGTAAAGTGTGAGTAAACCACACTCAATAACGAAGTGTGAGTAAACGCGGAGGGAAATGCAAGTAAACATAGAGTAAAGTGTGAGGCAACCCCAAGTCAAGTGTGAGAAAAACCAGAGTAAAGTGTTGGAAATCATAAAGTGTGAGTAGAACTCAGAGTAAGGTGTGAATCCAGCCAGAGTAGAGTAAGAGGAATCCCAGAGTTTAGAGTGAGCAAGCCTGGTGTAAACTGTGAGTAATACCCGGAGAAAACTGTGAGTAACCCTGGAGTAAAGTGTGACTACACTCGGAGTAAAGTGTGAGAAACACGTGGAGTATAATGGGGTAGGCCCGGAAGAGAGAGCATACACACCTGGAGTAGGGTGTCAGTAAACCCATAGCAAAGTGTGAGTAAACCCACAGCAAATTGTGAGTAAACATGAAGACAAGTTTGAGTAAACTTTGAGTAAAGCGTGAGTGAAAAACACTCAAAAAAGAAGTGTGAGAAAACCCAGAGTAAAGTGCGAGTAAACCTGGAGTAAAGTGTGTGATAAGCCAAAGTCAAGTGTGAGAAAACCCAGAGTAAAGTGTGAGTAAAACCCAGAGTAAGGTGTGAGTCCACCTGGAGTAGAGTAAGTGTAATCCCAGAGTAAAGAGTGTGCAAGCCTGCTGCAGTGTGAGTAAAACTGGTAGAAAAGTTTGAGCAAGCCAGGAGTAAAGTGCAACTAAACTCGGAGTCAAGTGTGAGAAACGCCTGGAGTACAGTGCGGGTAGGCCCAGCTGTTCAAGTCTCCGGCTGCAGGAAGTGCCTGAGCCTGCTGCTGCCAGGGGAGGGAGGCAGAGATTCCAGCTGTGTGAGGTGTGAGCAGGTAGATGAGCTGCTCAGCCTGGTGGGGGAGCTGGTGGAGTGAGTCACTGGTGTGCCAGAGGGAAGGGTGCCCAGGGATGGGTATGCAAAGCGAAGTGGTGGACCCCTTCCCGTCACAGTCCAGACAGAGCTGGAACAGAGCAAGGGTGGTGGAAAGTGGTCTTGGCTTGAAGTCAGGTGATCCCCTGCCGCCCCACCCTCTTTCCCAGGGCCCGCTAAGCAGCAGGTTTGAGATGCTGGAAATGGAAGGGGAGATGAGTGGGGAGGCGAGGGAGGATCTGCCTCGGAGGGAGCCTGGAGTGAGGCAGTCACCCCCACACCTAGAGATTGCCTCTGTCAGGAAAGGCAGGAGGGGAGCTGTGGTGGGCAATTTCCTTCTCAGGAGAACAAAGGGACCCATTTGCAGACCCAACTTGACGCTGCCTCCCTGGGGCCCACGTCATGGACATCACCAGAAAAGTCCCAGGTCTGGTTCGCTCCTCTGATTACTACCCATTCTTGATAGTTCCAGTAGGCAGCGATGAAATTGCTCAGGGAAGCCTGCAAGCTATGCCAAAGGATTTCAATGATTAGGGAGAATGGCTGAAGGAGTGGGTTCACAAGTGATATTTTCCTCTCTCCTTCTTCTGGGGTGGTGAGGGATACAGAGCAGTCTAGGAAATGCAAAGCTTTGATAATGGCAGAAAGGGTTGGTTGCTGGCCACAGGACTTGGTTTCTTGACCATGGGGAGGGGAAGAGAAAACTGGAAGTGAACTTGAGAGGAAACTAAGAATGTGGCATAAAAAAATAGAGGGAAGGGTGAGTAAAACCACTAGAGAAAGTGTGAATAAACCGGACTAAAGTGTGAATAAACTTGAAGTTAAAGTGAAGCAGAACAAACGGAGCTAAGTGTGGGGTAGACCTGGGTAGAGGAGTGAGTAGACCCGATTAGGGTGTCAGGTAAAACATAGAAAAGTTTGAGTAAACCCAGGGTAAAGAGTGATCAAGTGAAGAAATGTTGAGTAAACCTTGAATGTGGAGTAAACACACAAAAAGAGTGTGAGTAAACATGGAGTAAAGTGTGAGTAAAATTGAAGTAAAGTGTGAGGTAAACCCAAGGAAAGTATGAGAAAACCCGGAGTAAAGTGTTAGTAAATAGGGAGAGTAAAGTGTGAGTCCACCTGGCGCAGAGTAAGAGTACAGAGTAAGTGGAGTAAATGTAAAGTGTGTGTAAACCTGGTGTAAACTGTGAGTAAAACTGGATTATAGTGTAAGTGTCATGGAGAAGTGTGAGTAAACCCAGAGTAGCTGTGAGTACACCAGGAGATGATGGTTTACGGGCGATTCGGACCAGATCAGTGACCGCGGGCGGAGGGATTTTTCTAATTCTGCACCTTCAGAAAAGAGAAACAGGGAACCCCAAAATAATTACAAAGAGCGGCAATGATCTGAGGAGAAACAAACTAATTTACTAAATATGGTATCTGAATGCAAAATAGCACACTATAATTCAGTATATTTAGAACTGAAGCTAATAAATCAAATATAATGAGAGAGTGTCCAAAAGGTGGACAGGCCTCACCATACCTCTGAGGTGAGAAGTGCAGTCCAGTTGAGCAGCAGGGAGGAGAGCGTGACGAACAAGAGCACATCAGGTGACCTTGCCAGGTGTTATATTTCCTCTCTGTCCCTGAGGTATGTAGAACTTTTTCTCTTCTGGACGGTACCCAGAACTGGAGCGTAAACACTTTGACTCCCAGTGCACTACATGATGTTATGATGAGGAATACCGATAACCAGAAGTCATAAAATCACGACACAAGACAAAGGATCTTGTGCTGATCTATTCATAGAACCTGGTTCCTTAAGTACAATAGGTTCATCACTTAGAAGTAAAAAGTAGACGATAAAGAATGATTATATTACATTATTTAACTGGAATTAAATTTATCTTAGGTATGACAAACAACAGGAAGAAAAAATAGAAAATCACATAAAATCGTCATGCTTTCTTAAAATTTGTTAGACTTGAGAAACAACGTATTGAGGGCACCCTTGATCTCCTGGTTCCTCATGCTATAGATGAGGGGGTTCAAGGCTGGAGGTACCACCGAGTACAGAAATGAAACCACCAGGTCCAGGGATCGAGATGAGATGGAGAGAGGCTTCAGGTAGGCAAACATGGCAGTGCTGAGAAATAGGGAGACCATGGCCAGGTGAGGGAGGCACGTGGAGAAGGCTTTGTGCCGTCCCTGCTCAGAGGGCATCCTCAGCACGGCCCTGAAGATCTGCACGTAAGACACAACAATGAATACAAAACACATAAAGGAAAACCAGGCACTAAGACAAAGCCAATTTCCCTGAGGTAGGATGTGAGCGGGAGAGCTTGAGGATCTGGGGTTTTCACAGAAGAACTGGTCCACAGCATTCCTTGGCAGAGGGGTAGAAAATGTATTGGCGTGTGCAGGAGAGCATGAGAAACCCAGTGCCCCAGGCAGCTGCTGCCATGCGGACACAAGCTCTGCTGCCCATCAGGGTCCCTAGGCAGGGGTTTGCAGATGGCAACGTAGAGGCATAGGACATGCAAAAGGAAAAACTCTGGCTGAAAAAAAAGAAATAGAAAGCCTGGGCAACACATCCTGCAAGGAGATGGCCCTGGTGTCCCAGAGGGATTGGCCATGGCTTTGGGGAGAGTGGTGGAGATGCACCCAGGTCGAGGAGGGGAGGTTGAGGAGGAAGAAGTACATGGGGGTGTGGAGGCGGGGTCCAGGCTACGGCTGTGTGATGAGGCCGTTGCCCAGGAGGGCAGCCAGGTAGATGCCCAGGAAGAACCGAAGTGCAAGGAGCTGCAGCTCCGCGTGTCTGCCAAGCCAGCAGGAGGAACTCGCTGATGGAGCTGCTGTTGGGCATCTGCAGTTCCTGGGCATGGAGTCCTGTGCAGAGTGCAGAAAATAATGACGAGTCAAGATCATTCTCAGAGACACTCCTCTTGCTACACTATAAAAGAATTGCCATCCTCTATGGAAGATGTTCATTTAACTCTTTAACTTGAACTTATTTTCCTGAGCTTCACCATCCCTTAAGAGGTAGAAGAGCTCTCACTTTCCTCTCATCTCCTAATCATACCTCAGATACTTCCTATGAGCAATTTCCATGCCTCATATCTTTACCCCATCTGCACTCAGAGTGCCCATCCCTACCTCTGCGCACTTAAATTTATGTTAGAGAAAGCTGCTGTTTTGCAGGATAAGTGCTTTATTCATGTCTGCAGAGAATTACGGTAATTTCAGCTAGTGCTGTCCTTTGGGAGAAGAGAGGCTGAAAGCACATGAGGAGGTTGTTCATATAACTGCAGACTGAAAAATGTGCAGTTCAGGATTCTCAGAGATGCGTTCATATTTCACAGTTTCCTTTCAGATTTCTGCCACCAACTCTTTCCCATTACCTAAGAAGACGAAATGGAAAATCCCTGCCCTGTCCCTTCTCTTGAAAAGTGCCTTTGCAAACACTCTGGGGTGCAGTGTATCTGCGATCCCCTTGCCCCAGGCAGCAGCTGTGGCAGCAGAAGCCCCCTGCCCTGCCCTGCCAGGGGGCTCCTTCCCCCCAACGCTCCCTGCAGCGCCCTGGGCATCTCCCCAGGCAGACTGAGTGCTGAGTGCTGAGTGCTGAGTGCTGAGTGCTGAGTGCTGAGTGCTGAGTGCTGAGTGCTGAGCCTGGCAGGCGGCAGAGTCATAGCCTGCAGTGAGACTTACCTTGCCAAAGGCTGTGAGCAGTGCTCCTGCAGTGAGCTCAACACCTGCTCACACCGTACACATCCTACAAGCTCTCTGCCCTTCTCTCCTCTCCTCCTGTCACCTGCAGGCTGTGCTGTGCAGAAGAGCTGCTCCTGGGCACAGCTGTCTCTCTGCAGCGCTGCCCACTTGTAGGAGCTCCCTGTGTCCCAGGAGCCCGGCCCAGCTCAGCAGCAGAGGATGTCATTTTCTCTTCCTCACTGCTCTCCCTGGAGATGCCCTTGGGGCTGCGGGGCTGGCAGCTCCTGATAGACAACAGGGTCATCTCTGCAAAACGTACTTTGAAGTCAGACGAATTAATCACCAGTAGACAGGCTTGATTCCAGAAGCATTGTTTGTCCTAACAGATTGTGTGTGCCTAGCAAAGCTGCAAATGCCTGATCTGGTGTCATGGTTTTATGATTCTTGTTATCAGTATTCCACATCATAACATCATGTAAAGCACGGGGAATTAAAGAGTCAATACTCCAGTTCTGTGGATGGACAACTTTATGGATATCTGTTTCTCAGAAGAGAAGAAGAACTGCATTTCCTGAGGACTCTGAGTTCAGAGGGGAAGATAAGCCATGGGAGGAAGTCCCGGGATCTCTCACTTGCTCGCTGCCTGGCAGTGTGTGGCTGCGCGCCCAGCAGTGAGCCTTCAGTTCAAAGTAAGGCTTTTGGTTTCAGACACTCGCTCTCTCATTATATTTGATTTATTACCCTAAATTCCAATTTTATTTTATAACACTGTGTTATCTTACATTCCAGTATCATATTTAGTAAAAATAAGTTTCCTCCTTCAATCATTGATGCTGTTTTTTATTATTTTTATTATTATTTTATTTCTTTATTTATTATTATAATATTTTTATTTTATTTTATTTTATTTTTTGGCCAGTGGAAGTGCCAAGCCTTCTGCCCTCTGTCACGGACACACATTGATCCAGATAACTCTGTAACAAGACAACACACTCAGGCATATGCTCTGCTTTTAGGTCAGGCGTGTGGAGCCAAATGTTGGACCTGATGATCACTATGGGTCCTTTCCATTGCGGGTTGTCCTAGGATTCTATAACAGTGGGTACAAGCACGGTGATTTTCAAATGACTGTTGTCACAGTCAGTAGGAATTCATTTACAGCACAGTCACGGTGTTTGTCTCGTTGTGGGAGCAGTGGAATTCAGGAATTACTGAGTTGTGGCAGTGGTCAGTATTGCAGTGATGTCAGAGTCACTGTGCTGGAAAGGGGAGACAAGCTCAGTGATTTCAGCTCCACTGTGTTGTCACAGCTGATATGAGCACAGTGGTGTTGCAGTCAGACAGGAGCTCTGCATGTGGGTGAGCATCAAACACGGCATCCCCAGAACCAAATGCTACCAGTGAGGAAATGGTGCCTCCACCTTGGGCCTGAGAGTTCAAAGTTCTGTTGTGATTGACTGCTTGTCCAGACTGGGCCCTTCTCACATCCCACATCCTGGCATGAGACACACTGCCCACATGGCACTTGGGCCTCACGGCATCCTTGCACCCCATGCAGAGTCTGGCAGCTGCTGTCCCCTTCTCTTTCATTTGACATCAGACAAACCTCCATCCCACTGCCCCAGGAAGGGCCCTGAGCCAGCAGGAGGGACACGATCTCCCTGCCAAGGCTCTGCGGATCAGGCCTTGGCCTTTCTGCTTCACAAGACAAAGGAGGCTTTGCTCAGCATCACAGCCACCAAATCCCAGTGCCTTGGTCTGCCTGCAATCAGGCTTCCAATTATCTGCTCTAACAAGTCCCTGGGGAAGGCTTGTTGGAATGGCCCTCAGTGGGGCCATTAATACTCCAAGAAACTTCCTGTTCCTTCTGACTTTGTCTTCTGGAGCACTTCATGCAATCTTCTCTGTGCACTGGAGGTTGATGGACTCAGCAGCAAATGCCCCGTGGGAGCCCATTTCGACCTGAAGATCCCTCCTGTGCCTTGTGCCTTCCTGTCATCTTCTTCAGGTGTTCAGAACTTGTGCAGCAAACTGGACAGGTATCTGGCGAGAGCTTAAAGAGGAAAAGAATGATGGGCATTTATGAATACAGTGTAATTATTCATTTATAGTTGGGCTTAAACAAGAAGTTAAAGCAGCACTTTGTAAGTGATATTGATCCAGGATGTCCCCTAATAAGTTCTCTTCTGTCACTGTGCAGACAAACATTCTCCTCAACCTCCCCACACCATTTCTACTCACATTGGCCCCATGAAACTTGCATTACTTTTCCTCACTTCACACTTCTCCACTGGAGTCACTCGCTCAGTGTTAAACCTCCTTTGCACCAACTCCCCCCTGCTTTCCTCAGAGAATAAGCTTCACATGGGCAAGGAAAGATTTCTCTTTATTTTGCCAAAAAAAAGGAAAAAAAAAAAAAAAAAAAAGGAAATGAATGACACAGTGGTCAACTGCATGCCTTATCCATGCTGCATCTAATGAGGTTTGTCTTACACTGGGAATATTTGTACAGGACATGAGTTAGACGGAGATAGGAAGGGATAGATAGAATCACAGTTAAGGAGTTGCGAAAAGAGTCCATCAGACTTAGGAGAGATGGAACAAATTCCAATAGTCTCCCTGAAGATGATAGATCAATGAGCAACGGATGAGGAAATCTGGAGAGCAGTAGGAAGAGCATGTGCCCAGATGGCCTGCTGAAAACACACCCTTAAGCATGGTCATTTATTTAGGAGAGCTGGAGACATCTGCAGGCTGAGGTGTCAAGTACGCAGCAGGGTAGAGCAGCGGTGGATGCTGGGCATTGGTCACAGGGCATTGGCACTGGCACCACTGTCTGTGTCCCTGTACCTGAAGGCATCTGTGTCCTGCAAACACAGTTCTTTAAAACACTGTCCTTTTAGGAAAAATAAATAAATAAATAAGTAAAAGACACAATATTCCCTCAAATGTGAGTGTTTTCAGCTTAAAAAGAGAGAGAGACACGTGAGAATATTTGAAGTTGAGAAGCATTAACACATTTATATCAACTCCCACTTGCAGACATCTTTCTTGTGTTGGGGATCTGAAATATGGAGGCACTACTCTGGATAATGCCTTCCCTTCATCTTCTAGTCACTGTCTTGTTCAAATAAAAAAGGTGGAGACTTAATTCTTACATCATTTCAGAATAATAGAACAAGGATGAATGATAATAAATGCAAAAGAGAGTTTTACATTAGACATTTGGAGGGAATTTCTAACATTCCATAGATCATGATGTGAGGCATGGAGCTGGTATAGAGCAGGCAGCCCAGAGAAGATGTTGCTGCCCCATCCTTGGAGATGTTCAAGATGTCAGGGGTCCAAGCATCCTGATCTACTGGGTGACAGCTCTGCCCACAGCAAGGGAGGTGGAACTGAATGGAATTTAAGGTCCTTCCAACCCAAACCATTCCAAAATCCTACGATACTTGTCAGCCTGGAGTTTTGCTATTTTTACCTGGCTTCCTCTTCCTTGGAATGGACTTATTCTGTTTGGAAGCAGTGATACTTAGACTCTTATCACATTTTATGACCCTGCCGGACTGTACCCCACAGACACTTGAAGAAGCCAGCGTTTTGTGCTTCCTGTAGCCCACAGGTTTGCGCTTGTCCATTGCCCTCCCTTCAAACTCCTAGTTCACCATCCCATGGCCACTGCAGCAGGCTCTCTCCATCTTACATTCCCTACCGCCTTCTGTGCCAGTGCTAGGACCCCGTAGTAGAGCACCTTCCTCCTTCTTGTTTCCTCCAGGTGCTTGGTCAAGAAGCTCCAGCTCTGCTCTCCAGGGATCTTCTGGATGGTGCCGCCTTGCTGTTCTGTCCCTGCCGCAGATTACTGCGATGAAAAAGACTCCCAAAAGGGGACACGGGCAAGACAATTATGAGGATCCATCTTTGTTGCAGAAGGCACCTTCTACCTTGCTCTTCCTGATCAGGAAGCCAGAACAGACACGCTTGGTCTCTCTGCTTTCTGCCATTCCCATTCGCTCTGATGTGGTGTTCTGCCATCCCCATCACGAGCCAGTGCACTCTCACACTTCCTTGTCTCCTCGCCCATCCATCAGTAAGGACTCGTTATCCCCCCTTGGCTGCAGTTCAGTTGTGGAGCCATTGACTTACCGTTCTATAACTGTGCGTCCTAAACAAGATTTTTTCCTGTTGAGGCTGCCCAACTGTTCTATTATTTCTCGCTCACCATGTGTCTGCTGTTCTATTCGTGTAAAAACCCAAAGAAGTATCCTAATTGGCAAGATCCTTGGTCTAGCCTGATGACGGCTATCTATGGTATTTGGTCCAGAAGGAGGACACACAGGCCATTAGACCCATTGTGGAGCTCCAGACACGTGTCCACAGCAGCACGGACACTCCTAGGTCTGGCTTTCCTCAGGCCCCTTGAGCTGCACATGCAGCTGAAAGAGAGTGTGTGCCTAGACACTAAGGATATTGTCGGTTATGACACTAGCTGCTCTGATGGCCCTCTCACATTTGAGAACCCATAGAAAGCTGATGTTTTGTCAGTTTGAAGAATGAAGCGTGTCGGTTAGCTTTGCAGTGCCTGGAGCTCCCGAATAGGCATATTCAGATGGAAAAAAGAAGATCTGGCTCATTTTGTGAGCTCAACCCTTTAGTCCAGCTGCCATTAACTTCTGCATCTGTCTCATGAGACTTGGCAGAAATAAGGGTCTTAGAGGAGCACTAAAATGCCAGGGTTCTCCTTTGTTTAGGGGATGGCCACGAAATGCCTCTATCCCTCTCTGGGCCTTCAGCTGATGCTCAGGACAGTGGGTTCACCTCCGGGTTTTCCCACACCCTTACAAGCACTAGCACACATACAGGAGACCCCAGGCACTTGCACATCATCCATGGAACTGTGTTGCGGCAATGACTCCCTGCTGAAGGATCCCACGTGCCCTCAGAGCAGGAGCTCTCATGCAGGCAACTCTTGTGCACATGTTCACTGAAAGAGGGAATCCAACTTTTTTCCTTTGTGGGGTCTGTGGGAATCTGAATCCCATTTCTAGTCATAGGGTTTCTATACTAGGATGAGATGCCTTGCCATCCGCGTCCCACTGCCATCGCTGCTTTCCCAGGAGACGTCCACCTCTTCCCTTGTCCCCCTGTCTGTGCGCCCTTTTGTTACAGCCAAACCCTCCTGTTAGACGAAAAATCATGTATGACACCATACTGCGCTCAGTGTCAGTGGCCATTTGCCTGATTAAGCAGCAGATTTCAGAGTACAATCATGATCTGGCTGTGTATTTCAGAGTGTTGGCCACGGAGATCAGCGGACACTCACGGGGAGATGAGTTGGGAAAAACACAAAAGTCAACACTACTTTGCTGAGCTGCTCTGAGCTCCTGGTACACAGGGAGATCCAACAAGTGGGCAACGCTGCGAGAGACCAGCTCTGACTAAGAGCAGCCAGTACTCTGCCTAAGAACACGGGGCACGTCTGCCTGCCGTGACATGAAGATGGAAGAGAAAGAGAGGGCTGATTAAAGGATGTGTGGGTGTTTTTTTGTGAGCAGGCTTTGCAACCTCCCTGCAGGGCATGCTTTCGGCCTATTTGACACGGTAAGTTTCTCCCACCCCATAGCTAATTGCAAACACTTTCCAACAGGGATCACCACATCTGGCACATCCAGTGCAGATCAGGCTTGCTTACAGTCTGTGTTTCATGGAATAGAGCTGTTCCGAAGAGGGCTTCCTGCTGGCTGTTAGGCACAGTCCTGAGCTGGCAGCATCAAGAGAGAACCCTTAAGTGCATTTTAACCTCCCCCCTAATTTCCTTTAACATATATATTCTTTTCATAAATCCATGGAGTTCTCTTAGGTTCCCTTTTTTGCTTGAAAAAATGAACATGTCACTTAGATAGTGCCCTGCAAACGGGGGTGGCGTTCTGGGGCACAAATAGGCATATGCAGGACTGATTTGGGCCTGGTGTCTGTATGCTCTAGTCGGGGAAATGCCAGGAAAGCAGGCCCCAGGATTGAAAATTCTGCAGCACAGAGATATGATCAGGGAATACCCCTTCATGCAGGGACCTTCCTGCTGAGCAAGCCTCCAACTAGAAATCGCCTCTGGCCCACATGACCATGTGGGTCCGATGCTTTCTGACCCACCTCCTGTTTGTGCAGGCAGAGCTCCAGCGAGCCCCAGAGCAGAGTCAGCATCTCCCCAGGCACGTGTCCTCCCCCTCTGCAGTGCAACAGGGGCTGAGAGCCCCACTGCCTGGGGCTGTGGGCAAATTTTTGCAGCTGTGAGCTGGCGAAGGAGTGGTCTTTTTCCTTAATGAGATGCCATCAGTAGGACACAGTCCCCCCTGACTGAGGTGTCCTCAGAGCCGTGAGCTGCCGTCAGAATGCAAATCTTTCCCATTAGCCTGACAACAAATTTGAGGGACAGTAGCAGAGAGATGCAATATGCACGGAATAATGCTGTTGGGGCTGGAAATGAATGTTAGGTTTCCTTTGCAAAATATGTGTTTTGATGAGCACTGCTGAGGTACGTTGGGAAATGATGCATATTCGTGACTGGGCAGTGTGATCTATGCTCTCAGCTGTTTTGCGTCCCCTGCCTCTCATTTTCACAATGTTTTGGGAGTGTATTGTTCCTTCTTTCCTCTCTTCAAAACGACAAGTCAGAAGCAATTAGAAACAAGCCCAATCAGCTCCCTTTCTCCACACTAAGCAGAGGTTGCAATCCTTTTGCCTTCTCAGGACTTCATAGGAATTCATATGAGCTAAGCAGAAGGCTCCGAATTTTCAATCAGCAAACACTCCAATGGACACCCTGAGTGAGACTGGTATCCGGGATGTGCAGAAAAAACTATCACTGGCAACTTCCCATTTGTGATCAACATATTTGGCATCATTGAGTCCCCAGATGTGACAAGCACCTCCCTACTTCGAATTTACCTCATGTGACACATTTCCGGTAAAGCTTTTTTTAACTCACACCACTTCCATTTTATCACGGCACACTTATGTCTCCGCGCCTATGCGAACAAGACTGCTTCTGGAGAGCATAAAGTGAATGAAGCCTCAAGGCAAACTCAAACGTCAAGTAAAGCTAGCTCATTTCATTGAAATGGGTGATTTTCCCTCCCCCTGAACCCATTTTCCACACTGAAACTCGACTTTCTTCTTACTTTTGTAATTATTTTTTGCGACAGGTTCTTGTGGCAAAAGTTTTTGTAAGGAGTATGCCCAAACAGCAGCTCATCAGCGAGTTTCCTCCTGCTGGCGTTGGCAGACCGCGGCAGCTGCAGCTCCTCACTTCTGGCTCTTGCTGGTGGGGGCGGGGGGCATCTATCTGGCTGCCCTCCTGGGCAACGGCCTCATCACCACAGCTGTAGCCTGCGACCACCACCTCCACACCCCCACGTACTTCTTCCTGTTCAACCTCTCCCTCCTCGACCTTGGGTCCATCTCCACCACTGTCCCAAAATCCATGGCCAATTCCCTCTGGCCCGACCCC
Source organism: Lophura nycthemera (assembly GCA_021292215.1). NCBI lineage: Eukaryota > Metazoa > Chordata > Aves > Galliformes > Phasianidae > Lophura > Lophura nycthemera. The sequence continues at coordinate 25,681 of JADANK010000358.1, forward strand.
ACCACCTTTGTCGCACCCACTCTTCCTATTTCGATTGTGCCCCGCACAGCCTTTCTTTTTTTGTTCTTGGTTTTGGTTTAGGCAGACAGAATATGCATTTCACCATCATGTCCACCTATGACGCTCCGTGCCATCTGCAAGCCCCTTCATAGGGAACCTTGATGGACCAGCCTATGAGCTTGTGTTTTTCCACAATGGCCTTGCAGCTTTCCTTTTTGTTGTTTTCGCACCATTTTATCCTATCCCCGTGGCTCTTTCTCTTGATGTGCTCAAACTTGCCAACACATTTTCTCAGCCACTGTGCCAATTAGCATGTCTGTTGATCAGTTCCTTCCTTGTGACCCCCCAACTCCCACACGATTCTCCCAAGCTCTCCTGCCTCAGAATCCCCATTCTACCACGGGATATGTTGGCGCTTAGTGAAATTAGTGCCCTTGTTTTACTTGGGAGTTTTGTACTTCATTGTTTGTGTCCTTATGTGCAGCCCTTTTCAGGGCCGTGCCTTGAGGCATGCCTCCCTTTTCTTGATCAGGGGACGGCAACCCCCAAAGCTTTCTCCCCCTCGCCTCCCTCTCCTGGCCGTGGTCTCCCTGTTTCTCAGCACTGCCATGTTTGCCCACCTGAAGCCCCCCTCAATCTCCTCCCCATCCCTGGATCTGTTGATGGCAGTTCTGTACTCGGTGGTTCCTCCAGCACTGAACCCCCTCATCTACAGCATAAGGAACAATGAGCCTCAAGCATTCCCTCAGCAAAGTGTGCAATACTGCATATCCCACCGCTTCAATAAAGTGCACATCATCCTCACATCATTCCCAGTGCTAGTTTTCATTTTACGTAACATATGACTCTTGTCTGTGTATTTTACGGCACTGATCTTGAAAAAAAAATGTTTATGCCAATTTCTTCCCATTCTTTCTTTCCCATTGCCTTTTCATTTCTCACACCAAAGAGCTCAGGGTAAATGGGAACCATATTAAAAAGACACTATCAATACCTTGCACAAAAAAAAATACTGTTCTTAGCTCTTCTCTCTCCCCTACCTGTCAGTCCTGTTGGACAGGTACCGCCTACAAACAGCAGCACCTTCATGCTTCTTTTCATTCCTGGTCTCCTTTACCACTGCCACACCGCTCTAGAGTCCTTGCATTTGCTGCAGACTGAAGGCTTGTGTGCTCACGGACAGTGCAGTGTCTCTACAGTCAGCTCCGGGGCTGCAGTCAGTAGTCAGCAATGGAACTGCAGTGTCAGAGTGGTCTCCTTGCTGGCACCACCATAAACAAGAGGCTCTGGCAGGGTTTGTCCTTGGGATGTTGGAAAGCACCCACGGGCTGTACCTCTGGCACAGTTGCACTTCCCTTGGGAGGATTTATTTACTTTTCTTATAACAGTTCTTTAGCACAGCACAGGCGCTGTAGCAGAGTGACCCCCTGGCTCATTTGTGAGCGCGTAGGAGTGACAAGTAGTGTTTGTCACAAAGCTTTGAGCAACCGTGGAAAAGCTGATACAACAATTGGGAAACAAGAATTTGGAATCTGCCTGCTAGGTCTGTTCCCACGACTTGGAGAGGCTGCAGCCACTGTCGCCAGATCCAGCTTCTCTTCCCCTTGAGATGCTGAAGAGTGTTTGAACACAGCTCAGTAGGTGTGGGCCAGGCCCTGGCACACTGCAGTTGATTTGTGCCTTTTAGGATTCCCAGGGGAGCAGCAGACCTTCCCCCCATATTCTACCAGTTTCTCAGGCTTCTGCCGTTGCTTGGAGATGAAGTTCAAAACACCTGGGGGATCTGACCGCTCCAGCATCCTGCCCAGTACCATCCCCATCCCCTGGCCATGCAGAGCTATCCTGCCTTGGGGCAGATCTCTCTGTGATATTTTGACTGATTGTTTACTCTGATAACATTAACCTGAAAGACACTGAACGACACACGTAATGGGAGAACACTGGTTTGAAATCCCATGGATAGACAAAATTCTCAGGAGCTATTGTAACTAGCTCTTCGCGCTTAGGAAAGAAGAAGAGAAAGGGAGGCTGAGGCAACCACTGGAAAGTGTCCTCCCTTACCCACCTCCCTAGCTGGGCTCCGATGGACACAAAGCAAGGGTTTTGCTAATATAATCAGATCAAACAGTATTACTTCCAAAACCCAATAATGACCTGCAAAGCTGACCTGCGCACAAAAACCTCAGTTTGTCAGCTGGCAATTGCTCATGATGTAAGCCAAGGGCCCAACAGCACAGCAAAAATTAAACTAACAAAAATAAACACAACACAAAACAAAAACAAACCTATCCAGCCCCCCTAGTTTGACAAACAATGAGCAGGAAACACAAGCAGCGAGCAGGAGCTGTGCAGTGCAGCGCATGAGAAGGCTCAGCGAAGGATCCACAATAGCGAAAAAAATCAGCACAGGGCCTTAGTCAGTATATCAACACCTACCGCGGCCTGTGATAACTTGCTTGGGACAGATCTGCTGTTTCCCTCACCCACTGATCAGCCCCACTATCAGGCACCAAAACGACTGTGGTGGTTTAGGTTTAAACTGGCAGGTGGTCTCAGGCACCACATCAGTGCTTGTGCCCCGCCCCATCCCCAGGGGATGGAGAGCAGGAACGGGAAAAAAAAACAAAGTTACAACCGCCTGTTGGGTTGAAATAAAGCTCTTACTAAAGAGAGATGAAAGAACTGTATAATAGTTCTGACTACTATTTACCATCCATATGTTATCATAGTATCATTGCTCATGGCTGGAAAATGGAAAAGATGGAGAAGGGTGTGTAAACCAGTGTAAACTGGATTAAAACCAGGAGAAAACGTAAGAGTAACTGGTTGGGTTGTGATGTTGTGGTGAGTCAAACTTGGGTAAAGAGTGAGAAAACCAGAGGAAATTTGCAAGTAAGTAAAACCTCTGAGTAAGTTTGGGCACAGGACGGAGTCAAGTGTGAGGGGCACCCAGAGACAAGTAACCCAGATAAAGAGTGACGGTAACACAAAATAATGTGTGAGTAAAATCTGAAATAAAGTTGGAGTAAACCTGGAGTAGAGGGTAAGTAAAAGACTGAGTAAAGCATTATTAAACCCTAAGTAAAGTGTGAGCAAAAAGTGGAGTAAAGTATGTGTAAAACCTGGAGTGAAGTGTGAGTAAAACCCGAAGTAAGGTATGAGTAAACCTGGCGTAAAAAATGAGTAAACTTGATGTAAAATATGAACTCTCCTGGAGTAGAGCATGAGTAAATCCAGAGTAAAGGATGAGGAAAAGCCAGAGTAAAGTATGAGTGACATCAAAGTAAAGTGTGATTAAATTCGGAGTATGTTGTGAGTACATCCACAGTAAAGTGTGAGTAAACACTCAGCAAAGTATAAGTAAATCTGAAGTAAAATTGTGAGTTAAACCAGAGTCCAGTTTGTGAGTTAAACCTGGTTAGAGAGTTGAAATCCACCAGAGTCTAGAATGTGAATAAAACCTGAAGTCAGAGTAAAACAGGAGTAAAGTATCAGTGAACCCAGAGTAAAGTGTGAATAAATCCTGAAGCAAGGTTTGCTTACCCTTGGAAATCCGTTGTGAGTACCCCGTTGTGCTAGTGTGCGCGTATGCCCTGGCGCACAGTACCCCTCCAGCTCGTACAATGACGTCCCTTCGTACCCCCTTGTCCTGGGCGCCGACCCCTGGCTTCTGTGTGAGTCCTCCCTGGCGACACGTAACTTCAGCTATGGAGATAAAATGCCAAGTAAACTCAAGTAAAAGTCTGAGAAACCCAGAGTAAAATTGAGTAAAACCCCGAGAAAAGTGTGATAACTTTGGAGTCAGGCGTGATTAAATGTTTGAGGGTCAAAGTGTGAGTAACAACCTGAAGTAAGGTGTAAAGTATACCCATCGCACTTTGTGATCTAAAACAGCGAAAAGCGTAAAACTGGAGTAAATGTGATGTACACCCAGAGTAGAATGCATTAGTACACCCTAGAGGATTAGTCTGCATAGAACCCTGTGAGAGGTAGGATCGGTTTCTGCGTGGACAATTTCCCTAGTCAACAAAGAAATGCTGACTGAACACTAAGGTTCAGTGGCGTGTTTCCAACCTGGTAGAATCGGCACAGGCACTAGGTTAACTGGTAATTATACCAGGTAGGGAGAGTCTGGTAAGAACAGACAAGTGCACTCATTTTTGATAATTATTGTCCTCCTATTGCCCTAAAACGTACAGAACACACTAAAAACCCATGGGTGGTAACATGACATGGATGGAACTGTACGGCAGGCACCAGCGTCAGAAGACTGTGGCCTGAGACCAACTCCCCAACCAGAGTGCCAGGAGAGCTTTACTGCGTCGGATCCAGTGTATATCATTGGAATGATTACACGCCTCGTTGTGCAATTTCTCCTTTGTCCGTAGGGGGTGTGCACCCATTATTGCAATAATGAATAAAATGCCCTTCACAAACCTCTTTAGCCTTGTATTAAGGAATTTGCTCTTGGACCGTGTTTCTCACACTCTCAGTTCACACTGAGTTTTCTCTTAATTTTCTATGGGTTTTCCTCACTCACTACTCCCGGTTTTATACAGTCTTACATCTAGGTTTTTTTACACTTTACTCCAGGATTTGCTCACAGCTTCCTCTATCTATCTTCCTAGATAATCTCAATATAATCCAGGTTCTACTCACACGCTACACTGACTTCTATTCACATTCTACTCTGGGTGTACTCACAGCATACTCAGGTTTACTCATATCTACCCTGGTTTTTACTCACAGTTTACACCATGTTTACTCACACTTTACTCAGGGCTTGTGCACACTTTACACCGAGTTTACTCACACTTTACTCTGGTTTTATTCACACATATTTTTGTCTTTTACTCTCACTTTACTCAAGGTTTACTCAAACTTTTCTTCAATTTTACTCACACTTAATCTGGATTTACTCCCAATTTTCTCAGATTTTACTGGACACCTATTCCAGGTCTACCAACTTCTACTTCAGGTCTTCGCACACTTTACTCCCCGGTCTTTCTCCACCACTTTACTCGTGTTTACTACACTTTACTCAGGTTTACTCACACTTTTATTTCGCTTTTTACTCATTCACTCTGGCTTTTTGCACACACTTCCTAGGTTTTTACTCTCAATTGTGTAGGGTTTTCTCTTATCTTTCTGCAGGTTTTACTCACCCTCTACTCTGGGTTTACTTATTCGCTTTATTGTTTTCTCTGACTGTACTCTGGGTTTTTTACTCACACTAGGTTTTCTCACACTTTATTTCAGGTATACTCACACTTTTATTTCTGGTTTTTTACTGATGGCTTTACTAAGGTTACTCACACTATAAACTCAGTGTTTAGCCAAAATTTGCAGTTTTTTACTCACACTTTACTCTGCGCTTTACTTGCACTCACTCCTGGTCTACTCACACTTTCTCCAGGTTTACTCACCACTTTTTATTGCTTTTTTCTCACACTCACATTCAGGTTTACTCAAACTTTTCTTCAAGTGTTAAGTTCACACTTTACTCCAGGTTTACTCAAACCTTTCTCTGTGTTTATTTACATTTTAGTTCGGGTTTTACTCAATTTTTTTTCCTCACACTTTTTTTTTTCTGGATTTACTCACACTTTACACCAGTTTTACTCATGCTTTTCTCCAGGTTTACTCATGCTTTTCTCCAGATTTACTCCCACTCTTCTTTGTGATTACTCACACTTTAGTTCTGGATTTCTCACACTCTGCACTGGGTGCATTCACAATATGGGTTTTCTCACATTTTACTCATGTTTACTCACAGTTACTTCAGGATCACTCACACTCCATTCCCAATGTACAAACACTTCAGGTTTACTCCAACTTTTCTTCAAGTTTACTTACACTTTTATCTGTGTTTACTCAAACATTACTCCAGGTTTACCCTGAATTTATTCTGGGTAAACTCACACTTCACTCCAGGTTGACTCTTAGTTTCCTCTTTTACTTACACTTTTCTTTAGGTTTATTCACACTTTTCTTTGGATTTTCATACACGTTACTCCAGGTGTACTCACACACTACTCAGGGTGTTCTCACACCTTACATTGGATTTTATTCTAACTTTACTCCACATTTATGCACACAATACTCCATGTTTACTCACACTTTATACTGTGTGTTTCCACATTTACTTTGGATACCCCACTTACTCAGGTATGGTATTGCTCACATTCAATCAAGGTGTACTCCCCCTCTATACTCTGGGCTTACTCTCAGTTTGGGTTTACTCACACTTTTTCCTGGTTTACTCAGTCTTTTTTCGGGTTTTACTCACACCTCTACTCCAGGTCGGTTCTCATGGTTAACTCCATGCTTACACAGCTTTTACTCAGGGTTTTTTACTCACCTCGGACTCCAGTTTACTCACCACTTTACTCCGGACATCGCTCACTCTTGTATCCAGCGTGTTACAACAGTTTAGTAGGTTATTCACACTTGACTTGGCTTTACACAAAATTTATCTGGCTTACTCGCACTTTACTTCAGATTTACTCAGGGACCTACTTGAGGTTTATTGACAACACTAATCTGAGTTAACCCCCTTTCCCACACTTTACACGTCAGTTTATCGTCTTGAATCATAGAATCATTAGATCAGTCTGGGTTGAAAGGACAACAATATCATCTAGCTTCAAACCCACATGCACAGGCAGGATCGCCAACCAGCAGACCAGGGTCCCAGAGTCACATTCCAGCCTGGCCTTGAATGCTCTCCCGTGATGGCTGCATCCACAACATCCTGCGCAACCAGTCCTGTGCTTCATTGACCCTCTGAATGCAAAGGCCACAATGATGGTCTCCCCTTGAAGGCCTTCTCTCTCCAACCTAAACAAGCCCACTCCCTAAACCTTTCCACATTCCGAGAGATGCCCAGCCTCATGATCATGCCTTAGTGGCCCCTCCTTCTCGACCCGCTCCAAGCGCTCTCACGTCCTTTCTGTCCTGGGGGGCTCCCAGGCTGGAACGCAGTAATGCACTACGATGGGGCCTCACCAACTAGTGCCGAGTACAGGGGGACCATCACCTCCCTCCTTCTGCTGGCCACACTATTTCTAATACTGGCCAGGATGCTGTTGGCTGCGTTGGCCACCTGGGAACACTGCTGGCTCACATCCAGCTTTTCATCCACTAGATAAACCCCCAAGTCCTTCTTCACAGGGCTGCTCTCAATCCATTCTCTGCCCAGTCTGTGTTTGTGTTTGGGATTGCCCTGACTCACATGCAAGATTGCATTTGGTCTTGTTGAACCTCACACCATTGGTCTTGGCCCTTTGATCCAGCCTGTCCAGGTTCCCCCTCTGGTGACTTTCCTTCTCTCCAAAAAACAATGGATCGACTGCCCCTCTCAGCTGGTGTCTTCAGCAACATGCCCTTGTGGTGCACTTCAATTCCTATTTCATGTTTGTTGATGAATATGGTGACGAAGCAGCAGTGCCAAGACGAACCCCTGAGGGACACTGCTTGTGTCTGCCTCCACCCGACCAGAAACAACTGATACCGCACTTTTAGCGCACTCCGTCTCATGGTTTTAACTTTTGTTACTGGTATTTACACATCATAATGTCATGTAAATCCTGGTAATTAACGAGCTAATATTTCCGTTCACTGGACGACAACACTCCAGCCCACCTGGTTCTCAGGTGAGGGCAGAAGAGCGCCTTATCCTGGGTTTTTCACAGTCAGAGCGGAAGATGAGCCATTAAAATAAAACTAGACAGAATCTCCAGTCAAAGTGCCTGTGAGTTAGGTGTAGTTTCAGTTAATCTATTAGGTGAAAGGGACGCTGAATTGCTAATACCTGTTACAAGTGTGCAGGAAAAAAACAACCCAACAAACCAAACAAAAACCTGCATTGGATATATAGCCTAGCACTCACACTTGTTGTCATTGGGGTTTAGAAGGGAAGAATAAATAAAACACTTTTATGCCTAACCCAGGAATTGTTGAGATGTGTTTTCCTCCCCATCTGTTGAGGAGGCGGCAGTGACAGAGCCAGCACCCAGGGGGCACCTGGGAGCCAGGCAAGGTGAGCACAGCGCAGCTGTCGTGGTGCCTGTAGTTCCAGGGTGTTTTGGTGTGTCCCAGCCCTGCACGTCGTTAGGCTCCGTCCATGTGCCTTCCCCTCTTGAGAAAGCCCGGCCCCACCGCCCCACAGGCAGCCCCTGGCAGCTCAGTGCGCCACGTGTGGTGCAGCATGCGTGCAGTGCTAATGCTACAGAGATTTGCCCCCAGCACCAGCCCCTGACACCGCAATGTCCTCCTTCTCATCCTCACCTACTTCCTCCCCTTTAGTTTCACCTTCCTCTTCATCACCTTTTACGCTACTTATCCCCAGTTGGGCAAATTTCCATTGCTTTTTTGACCACAGTTCAGAACTTTCATCTGGTGCAATATAACGCCAAACCGTTTATACCAACCCAAGAAACAAGTCCTATTTGCACCCCGGGAGGCAAAAAAAAAAATATTCAGTACTTCTGTGCAACAGGATCGTTGATAAAAACAGGGCTGTTACACACCAAGCAAAGCTAAACTGGGAAGATTTAGATGAGCACACATGATTGCCTTTTTGCTATTAATTTATTAGTCCTTAGTCTAAACATTGATCCCTTTTGCAACCAGGCACTATTTCAGCTCCACGGTGCCCTGTGGCATTCATTGCCTGCGATACAGAGATGGAACAAGCGGGTGGCCGATCCAAGCGCTGACCCAGAGTTCACTTATGAGGCCGGAGAAAGGAGAGCTGGGTGATGCCTCACTAGAAGTGAAAAGAATCGTAACACCCCCCACTAAAGATACATTACCACACACACTATAAAATATGAACCACAAAGAAGATTGTACCTATTAATTATATTAATTTTCCTAAAAATTAAAAACCATAATAGGTGTGTTATGCGCCAAACGGGATTTCATTTTCTCGACAGGTGAGAAGTTTCTCCCTGCTGACCGTGACCACCGGCATCATTTTCCTCCACTGCATCTTTCAGCTCCTGGTTTCCTCTGTATGTAGATTGAGGGTGTTCACATCTGGAGGCACCCCAACCCGAGTACAGAAATGCCCCCACCGGTCAGGGACGGGGAGGGAGGAAAGTGGAGGCAGGCCTCAGATTACAAAAACCGCAGTCAAGTGCTGAGAAGGGAGACCACGGCTAGGTGAGGGAGGCACGTGGAATAGGTTTTGTGCCGTCCCTGCTCAGCGGGGATCCTCAGCACGGCCCTGAAGATTGCACATAGGACAACAACAATAAAACAAAACAACACCCAGATTGCTAAACAGGCACTGACCACAAGAAGCCCAACTTCCCTGAGGTAGGTGTGTGAGCAGGAGAGCTTGAGAATCTGGGGGATTTCACAGAAGAACTGCTCCACAGCATTTCCTTGACAGAGAGGTATTGAAAATGTATTGGCAGTGTGCAGCAGAGCATAGAGAAACCCACTGCCCCAGGCAGCTGCTGCCATGCGGACACAAGCTCTGCTGCCCATCAGGGTCCCATAGCGCAGGGGTTTGCAGATGGCAACATACCAGTCGTAGGACATGATGGTGAGAAGACAATACTCTGCTACCATCATAAAAGGCAAGAGAAAAACCTGTGCAGCACATCCCCAGTAGGAGATGGCCCTGGTGTCCCAGAGGGAACTGGCCATGGCTTTGGGGAGAGTGATGGAGATGGAGCCAAGGTCTAGAACCGAGAGGTTGAGGAGGAAGAAGTACATGGAGGTGTGGAGGCGGTGGTCACAGGCTACGGCAGTGATGATGAGGCCGTTGCCCAGGAGGGCAGCCAGGTAGATGCCCAGCAAGAGCCCGAAGTGCAAGAGCTGCAGCTCCCACGTGTCTTCGAATGCCAGGAGGAGGAAGTGAGTGATGGAGCTGCTGTTTGGTGCATTGCAGTTCCTGGGGATGTTGTTCTGTGAACAAGGAAGGATAAGACACATGTGATGGTAAAAAAAGACTTCAGCGCAGTCAGTCCTGCTCTCATCCTTTGGGGCCATCGAAGTTTCCAGCCGTGTCTCCTAGATGACGTGGGGAAATTCTGCACTTGGATTTCCTGCTTTGAATTATTCAGATTTGTCCAGTGGCTCTTTGGTGATATTCTCTGTTTAACACGTCAGACATGAAATTGGCACACTGTCCACCTGCTGGGTAAGGGACGGCGATGGGATTCATCTCATCCTTCTTTTCCATTCCTTCAGAGATGTGTCCATAATATCGAATCACAGTGCTCATGCTGACATATAGGCAAGGGAGGCGAAGGCTGCTCATGAGAGCAGCACTGAACGAAACCTCCTACACATTTGTCTCTTTGGTAGGGGAGAGACCTGACTTCAAATCAATTTGCAGTATGATCTGTTTTTTTCAGATCCTGTTGAGTAATGGATTTCAAAAGCTTCTTTGCTGTATGCAGTCTCCCCAGATTAAAGTCAAATTCACCACCTTGCTCCACAGAAGATGAGGATGGAAAAGAAAATTTTCTATTTTGGATTATGGATTCCCCGCAAAATGCATGTGAAATTGTAAATATCTTCATGTTTGCCTTTTTCCAGGTGAAGCCTAAGTCAGTGCACAGAGGTTAAACCCCCTCACGTCACTTAGAGAAGAGTCCAAGCTGCTCTGCATTTGGCTTGATTCCTTAACTGCCCCATTCTGCCCCCTTGCTCCGCGGAGGGATGGATGGCGCACACACGGGTTGCTCCGGAGAAGAGCCCGGGCTGTGCAGAGGGCCAGTGTCCAACTGCTCTCTCTCAGCCCAGCTCTGGAAGGAAGGAGGAAAGGGGCTTGTTCACAGGAAGGCATCTGTACTGGAGGGAAAGATGGGGAGAAGCCCATATCCAACCTTTCTGTCACAAGTTCCCTGTCTGTCTCTGCTCCTGTATCTGCAGCCTGGGGTTCTCCCAGGCAGTAGCTGCTTCCCACATCTCCTTCTTGGTATCACCCATAGACCACATCACAGATCCTGTGCACTCAGCTGTGCCCTTCAGACCCCTCCTGGCAGCAGGGCACTGTTCAGCAGCTCTTCCCGGTCTGCAGGTAGCACCGAGCAGGTCAGGCACCCACGTGTGCAGGGCCAAGAAAAGGGATTTTCGGTGTGTCTGTAGGAGAGTTGAGTGGGTATGGATATGTAAATTTCTGCGGTTTCGTGCAGGTTTTGCTTGATCTCTCCACGTAATGATTCCACCGTTCTCAGAAAGTAGTTCAAACTCCTTATCACATTCTTTAGGAGAAAGAAAAAGCACACAGCCTATGCAACTTTTATCTGAAAGATGGAAACTGGCAAATGTCTCCACAGAAGTGTCCTTTGCGTTGCAGTTCTGGAATGTGCCCCAGGCTAGCTCCTGTGGCAGGCAGAAGGCCCCCTGCCCTTGCCCTGCCATTTATGGGGGCCAGTTCCCCCCAGTCTCCCCCAGTCCCTGGGCAAGCTCCCTGTGCAGGCTCTGAGTGCTGAGTGCTGAGGCTGAGTGCTGAGGCTGAGAGCTGACCCTGGCAGCCGGCAGAGTCCCTGCCCGACACACAGCCCCGGGGCCCACAGCATGGGACCGCTCTTGCCAGGACCGCTCCCCTGGGCACCCGGCTTGCAGCCTCCGGCTGCCCAGCCTGCACCGTCCTGCAACACAAGCCTCCCTACAGCTGAGCTCTGATGCTCAGCACGCCAAGCCCTCAGCTGGCGCAGGTCCTGCTCTTGCAATAAAGAAGCATGGAGTGTCCTGAACTGATACGCTGGTCTTCTAACAAGAACCAACAAGTGATTGGATGGTCTTGTTGTACTTTTGCCCTGCCAAGGACTACTGTGTTAGGTTGCGGGACCATTTGATCCTTTCCGTGTTGACTCAGCCTCTCCCCCCTTTCTAAACCAGACCCCGTGTTTGTCATTTCTCTCCCTTCTTTTCTCCTCATTTGTCACCACCACAGGCAATGTTTGTGCGAGTCCTGCACTGTTGCAGAGAAGCTGGCTTTCCTGTACCAGAAGCTTATGATGCCTCCCTGTGTCCCAGAATCCCGGCCCGCTCAGCAAGCAAGACAGGCCAAGGGATCCCTTTCTCCATCCCTGTGGGCTCCGTGCCAGATTGTTCCCCTAGCGGCTCCACAGGATGATACGTGGGAGAAAATTCCTGAAGAGTCCTTGAAGTTCCTTTCCTCTGTGTGGGAGAACACTTTCCTTCCAGCCAGTGTCACTACTCCTACAGAGACAACGTTAAGTGGAAAAGCCACCTCCCTTGTCCCAGCACAGACAGGGCACCTGGGCCGTGACAGGCAGGGATCACATTTGTACGATTACTTGTCAGCTGGAGTTCTGTATTTTTACCTGGCTTCCTCTTCCTTGGAATGGACTTATTCTGTTTGGAAGGCAGTGGATACTTAGACACTATCACATTATGACCCTATTCCCCTCAGAGCCCTACCCTGTTGGACTGTACCCCACAGACACTTGAAGAAGCCAGCGTTTTGTGCTTCCTGTAGCCCACAGGTTTGCGCTTGTCCATTGCCCTCCCTTCAAACTCCTAGTTCACCATCCCATGGCCACTGCAGCAGGCTCTCTCCATCTTACATTCCCTACCGCCTTCTGTGCCAGTGCTAGGACCCCGTAGTAGAGCACCTTCCTCCTTCTTGTTTCCTCCAGGTGCTTGGTCAAGAAGCTCCAGCTCTGCTCTCCAGGGATCTTCTGGATGGTGCCGCCTTGCTGTTCTGTCCCTGCCGCAGATTACTGCGATGAAAAAGACTCCCAAAAGGGGACACGGGCAAGACAATTATGAGGATCCATCTTTGTTGCAGAAGGCACCTTCTACCTTGCTCTTCCTGATCAGGAAGCCAGAACAGACACGCTTGGTCTCTCTGCTTTCTGCCATTCCCATTCGCTCTGATGTGGTGTTCTGCCATCCCCATCACGAGCCAGTGCACTCTCACACTTCCTTGTCTCCTCGCCCATCCATCAGTAAGGACTCGTTATCCCCCCTTGGCTGCAGTTCAGTTGTGGAGCCATTGACTTACCGTTCTATAACTGTGCGTCCTAAACAAGATTTTTTCCTGTTGAGGCTGCCCAACTGTTCTATTATTTCTCGCTCACCATGTGTCTGCTGTTCTATTCGTGTAAAAACCCAAAGAAGTATCCTAATTGGCAAGATCCTTGGTCTAGCCTGATGACGGCTATCTATGGTATTTGGTCCAGAAGGAGGACACACAGGCCATTAGACCCATTGTGGAGCTCCAGACACGTGTCCACAGCAGCACGGACACTCCTAGGTCTGGCTTTCCTCAGGCCCCTTGAGCTGCACATGCAGCTGAAAGAGAGTGTGTGCCTAGACACTAAGGATATTGTCGGTTATGACACTAGCTGCTCTGATGGCCCTCTCACATTTGAGAACCCATAGAAAGCTGATGTTTTGTCAGTTTGAAGAATGAAGCGTGTCGGTTAGCTTTGCAGTGCCTGGAGCTCCCGAATAGGCATATTCAGATGGAAAAAAGAAGATCTGGCTCATTTTGTGAGCTCAACCCTTTAGTCCAGCTGCCATTAACTTCTGCATCTGTCTCATGAGACTTGGCAGAAATAAGGGTCTTAGAGGAGCACTAAAATGCCAGGGTTCTCCTTTGTTTAGGGGATGGCCACGAAATGCCTCTATCCCTCTCTGGGCCTTCAGCTGATGCTCAGGACAGTGGGTTCACCTCCGGGTTTTCCCACACCCTTACAAGCACTAGCACACATACAGGAGACCCCAGGCACTTGCACATCATCCATGGAACTGTGTTGCGGCAATGACTCCCTGCTGAAGGATCCCACGTGCCCTCAGAGCAGGAGCTCTCATGCAGGCAACTCTTGTGCACATGTTCACTGAAAGAGGGAATCCAACTTTTTTCCTTTGTGGGGTCTGTGGGAATCTGAATCCCATTTCTAGTCATAGGGTTTCTATACTAGGATGAGATGCCTTGCCATCCGCGTCCCACTGCCATCGCTGCTTTCCCAGGAGACGTCCACCTCTTCCCTTGTCCCCCTGTCTGTGCGCCCTTTTGTTACAGCCAAACCCTCCTGTTAGACGAAAAATCATGTATGACACCATACTGCGCTCAGTGTCAGTGGCCATTTGCCTGATTAAGCAGCAGATTTCAGAGTACAATCATGATCTGGCTGTGTATTTCAGAGTGTTGGCCACGGAGATCAGCGGACACTCACGGGGAGATGAGTTGGGAAAAACACAAAAGTCAACACTACTTTGCTGAGCTGCTCTGAGCTCCTGGTACACAGGGAGATCCAACAAGTGGGCAACGCTGCGAGAGACCAGCTCTGACTAAGAGCAGCCAGTACTCTGCCTAAGAACACGGGGCACGTCTGCCTGCCGTGACATGAAGATGGAAGAGAAAGAGAGGGCTGATTAAAGGATGTGTGGGTGTTTTTTTGTGAGCAGGCTTTGCAACCTCCCTGCAGGGCATGCTTTCGGCCTATTTGACACGGTAAGTTTCTCCCACCCCATAGCTAATTGCAAACACTTTCCAACAGGGATCACCACATCTGGCACATCCAGTGCAGATCAGGCTTGCTTACAGTCTGTGTTTCATGGAATAGAGCTGTTCCGAAGAGGGCTTCCTGCTGGCTGTTAGGCACAGTCCTGAGCTGGCAGCATCAAGAGAGAACCCTTAAGTGCATTTTAACCTCCCCCCTAATTTCCTTTAACATATATATTCTTTTCATAAATCCATGGAGTTCTCTTAGGTTCCCTTTTTTGCTTGAAAAAATGAACATGTCACTTAGATAGTGCCCTGCAAACGGGGGTGGCGTTCTGGGGCACAAATAGGCATATGCAGGACTGATTTGGGCCTGGTGTCTGTATGCTCTAGTCGGGGAAATGCCAGGAAAGCAGGCCCCAGGATTGAAAATTCTGCAGCACAGAGATATGATCAGGGAATACCCCTTCATGCAGGGACCTTCCTGCTGAGCAAGCCTCCAACTAGAAATCGCCTCTGGCCCACATGACCATGTGGGTCCGATGCTTTCTGACCCACCTCCTGTTTGTGCAGGCAGAGCTCCAGCGAGCCCCAGAGCAGAGTCAGCATCTCCCCAGGCACGTGTCCTCCCCCTCTGCAGTGCAACAGGGGCTGAGAGCCCCACTGCCTGGGGCTGTGGGCAAATTTTTGCAGCTGTGAGCTGGCGAAGGAGTGGTCTTTTTCCTTAATGAGATGCCATCAGTAGGACACAGTCCCCCCTGACTGAGGTGTCCTCAGAGCCGTGAGCTGCCGTCAGAATGCAAATCTTTCCCATTAGCCTGACAACAAATTTGAGGGACAGTAGCAGAGAGATGCAATATGCACGGAATAATGCTGTTGGGGCTGGAAATGAATGTTAGGTTTCCTTTGCAAAATATGTGTTTTGATGAGCACTGCTGAGGTACGTTGGGAAATGATGCATATTCGTGACTGGGCAGTGTGATCTATGCTCTCAGCTGTTTTGCGTCCCCTGCCTCTCATTTTCACAATGTTTTGGGAGTGTATTGTTCCTTCTTTCCTCTCTTCAAAACGACAAGTCAGAAGCAATTAGAAACAAGCCCAATCAGCTCCCTTTCTCCACACTAAGCAGAGGTTGCAATCCTTTTGCCTTCTCAGGACTTCATAGGAATTCATATGAGCTAAGCAGAAGGCTCCGAATTTTCAATCAGCAAACACTCCAATGGACACCCTGAGTGAGACTGGTATCCGGGATGTGCAGAAAAAACTATCACTGGCAACTTCCCATTTGTGATCAACATATTTGGCATCATTGAGTCCCCAGATGTGACAAGCACCTCCCTACTTCGAATTTACCTCATGTGACACATTTCCGGTAAAGCTTTTTTTAACTCACACCACTTCCATTTTATCACGGCACACTTATGTCTCCGCGCCTATGCGAACAAGACTGCTTCTGGAGAGCATAAAGTGAATGAAGCCTCAAGGCAAACTCAAACGTCAAGTAAAGCTAGCTCATTTCATTGAAATGGGTGATTTTCCCTCCCCCTGAACCCATTTTCCACACTGAAACTCGACTTTCTTCTTACTTTTGTAATTATTTTTTGCGACAGGTTCTTGTGGCAAAAGTTTTTGTAAGGAGTATGCCCAAACAGCAGCTCATCAGCGAGTTTCCTCCTGCTGGCGTTGGCAGACCGCGGCAGCTGCAGCTCCTCACTTCTGGCTCTTGCTGGTGGGGGCGGGGGGCATCTATCTGGCTGCCCTCCTGGGCAACGGCCTCATCACCACAGCTGTAGCCTGCGACCACCACCTCCACACCCCCACGTACTTCTTCCTGTTCAACCTCTCCCTCCTCGACCTTGGGTCCATCTCCACCACTGTCCCAAAATCCATGGCCAATTCCCTCTGGCCCGACCCCACCACCTTTGTCGCACCCACTCTTCCTATTTCGATTGTGCCCCGCACAGCCTTTCTTTTTTTGTTCTTGGTTTTGGTTTAGGCAGACAGAATATGCATTTCACCATCATGTCCACCTATGACGCTCCGTGCCATCTGCAAGCCCCTTCATAGGGAACCTTGATGGACCAGCCTATGAGCTTGTGTTTTTCCACAATGGCCTTGCAGCTTTCCTTTTTGTTGTTTTCGCACCATTTTATCCTATCCCCGTGGCTCTTTCTCTTGATGTGCTCAAACTTGCCAACACATTTTCTCAGCCACTGTGCCAATTAGCATGTCTGTTGATCAGTTCCTTCCTTGTGACCCCCCAACTCCCACACGATTCTCCCAAGCTCTCCTGCCTCAGAATCCCCATTCTACCACGGGATATGTTGGCGCTTAGTGAAATTAGTGCCCTTGTTTTACTTGGGAGTTTTGTACTTCATTGTTTGTGTCCTTATGTGCAGCCCTTTTCAGGGCCGTGCCTTGAGGCATGCCTCCCTTTTCTTGATCAGGGGACGGCAACCCCCAAAGCTTTCTCCCCCTCGCCTCCCTCTCCTGGCCGTGGTCTCCCTGTTTCTCAGCACTGCCATGTTTGCCCACCTGAAGCCCCCCTCAATCTCCTCCCCATCCCTGGATCTGTTGATGGCAGTTCTGTACTCGGTGGTTCCTCCAGCACTGAACCCCCTCATCTACAGCATAAGGAACAATGAGCCTCAAGCATTCCCTCAGCAAAGTGTGCAATACTGCATATCCCACCGCTTCAATAAAGTGCACATCATCCTCACATCATTCCCAGTGCTAGTTTTCATTTTACGTAACATATGACTCTTGTCTGTGTATTTTACGGCACTGATCTTGAAAAAAAAATGTTTATGCCAATTTCTTCCCATTCTTTCTTTCCCATTGCCTTTTCATTTCTCACACCAAAGAGCTCAGGGTAAATGGGAACCATATTAAAAAGACACTATCAATACCTTGCACAAAAAAAAATACTGTTCTTAGCTCTTCTCTCTCCCCTACCTGTCAGTCCTGTTGGACAGGTACCGCCTACAAACAGCAGCACCTTCATGCTTCTTTTCATTCCTGGTCTCCTTTACCACTGCCACACCGCTCTAGAGTCCTTGCATTTGCTGCAGACTGAAGGCTTGTGTGCTCACGGACAGTGCAGTGTCTCTACAGTCAGCTCCGGGGCTGCAGTCAGTAGTCAGCAATGGAACTGCAGTGTCAGAGTGGTCTCCTTGCTGGCACCACCATAAACAAGAGGCTCTGGCAGGGTTTGTCCTTGGGATGTTGGAAAGCACCCACGGGCTGTACCTCTGGCACAGTTGCACTTCCCTTGGGAGGATTTATTTACTTTTCTTATAACAGTTCTTTAGCACAGCACAGGCGCTGTAGCAGAGTGACCCCCTGGCTCATTTGTGAGCGCGTAGGAGTGACAAGTAGTGTTTGTCACAAAGCTTTGAGCAACCGTGGAAAAGCTGATACAACAATTGGGAAACAAGAATTTGGAATCTGCCTGCTAGGTCTGTTCCCACGACTTGGAGAGGCTGCAGCCACTGTCGCCAGATCCAGCTTCTCTTCCCCTTGAGATGCTGAAGAGTGTTTGAACACAGCTCAGTAGGTGTGGGCCAGGCCCTGGCACACTGCAGTTGATTTGTGCCTTTTAGGATTCCCAGGGGAGCAGCAGACCTTCCCCCCATATTCTACCAGTTTCTCAGGCTTCTGCCGTTGCTTGGAGATGAAGTTCAAAACACCTGGGGGATCTGACCGCTCCAGCATCCTGCCCAGTACCATCCCCATCCCCTGGCCATGCAGAGCTATCCTGCCTTGGGGCAGATCTCTCTGTGATATTTTGACTGATTGTTTACTCTGATAACATTAACCTGAAAGACACTGAACGACACACGTAATGGGAGAACACTGGTTTGAAATCCCATGGATAGACAAAATTCTCAGGAGCTATTGTAACTAGCTCTTCGCGCTTAGGAAAGAAGAAGAGAAAGGGAGGCTGAGGCAACCACTGGAAAGTGTCCTCCCTTACCCACCTCCCTAGCTGGGCTCCGATGGACACAAAGCAAGGGTTTTGCTAATATAATCAGATCAAACAGTATTACTTCCAAAACCCAATAATGACCTGCAAAGCTGACCTGCGCACAAAAACCTCAGTTTGTCAGCTGGCAATTGCTCATGATGTAAGCCAAGGGCCCAACAGCACAGCAAAAATTAAACTAACAAAAATAAACACAACACAAAACAAAAACAAACCTATCCAGCCCCCCTAGTTTGACAAACAATGAGCAGGAAACACAAGCAGCGAGCAGGAGCTGTGCAGTGCAGCGCATGAGAAGGCTCAGCGAAGGATCCACAATAGCGAAAAAAATCAGCACAGGGCCTTAGTCAGTATATCAACACCTACCGCGGCCTGTGATAACTTGCTTGGGACAGATCTGCTGTTTCCCTCACCCACTGATCAGCCCCACTATCAGGCACCAAAACGACTGTGGTGGTTTAGGTTTAAACTGGCAGGTGGTCTCAGGCACCACATCAGTGCTTGTGCCCCGCCCCATCCCCAGGGGATGGAGAGCAGGAACGGGAAAAAAAAACAAAGTTACAACCGCCTGTTGGGTTGAAATAAAGCTCTTACTAAAGAGAGATGAAAGAACTGTATAATAGTTCTGACTACTATTTACCATCCATATGTTATCATAGTATCATTGCTCATGGCTGGAAAATGGAAAAGATGGAGAAGGGTGTGTAAACCAGTGTAAACTGGATTAAAACCAGGAGAAAACGTAAGAGTAACTGGTTGGGTTGTGATGTTGTGGTGAGTCAAACTTGGGTAAAGAGTGAGAAAACCAGAGGAAATTTGCAAGTAAGTAAAACCTCTGAGTAAGTTTGGGCACAGGACGGAGTCAAGTGTGAGGGGCACCCAGAGACAAGTAACCCAGATAAAGAGTGACGGTAACACAAAATAATGTGTGAGTAAAATCTGAAATAAAGTTGGAGTAAACCTGGAGTAGAGGGTAAGTAAAAGACTGAGTAAAGCATTATTAAACCCTAAGTAAAGTGTGAGCAAAAAGTGGAGTAAAGTATGTGTAAAACCTGGAGTGAAGTGTGAGTAAAACCCGAAGTAAGGTATGAGTAAACCTGGCGTAAAAAATGAGTAAACTTGATGTAAAATATGAACTCTCCTGGAGTAGAGCATGAGTAAATCCAGAGTAAAGGATGAGGAAAAGCCAGAGTAAAGTATGAGTGACATCAAAGTAAAGTGTGATTAAATTCGGAGTATGTTGTGAGTACATCCACAGTAAAGTGTGAGTAAACACTCAGCAAAGTATAAGTAAATCTGAAGTAAAATTGTGAGTTAAACCAGAGTCCAGTTTGTGAGTTAAACCTGGTTAGAGAGTTGAAATCCACCAGAGTCTAGAATGTGAATAAAACCTGAAGTCAGAGTAAAACAGGAGTAAAGTATCAGTGAACCCAGAGTAAAGTGTGAATAAATCCTGAAGCAAGGTTTGCTTACCCTTGGAAATCCGTTGTGAGTACCCCGTTGTGCTAGTGTGCGCGTATGCCCTGGCGCACAGTACCCCTCCAGCTCGTACAATGACGTCCCTTCGTACCCCCTTGTCCTGGGCGCCGACCCCTGGCTTCTGTGTGAGTCCTCCCTGGCGACACGTAACTTCAGCTATGGAGATAAAATGCCAAGTAAACTCAAGTAAAAGTCTGAGAAACCCAGAGTAAAATTGAGTAAAACCCCGAGAAAAGTGTGATAACTTTGGAGTCAGGCGTGATTAAATGTTTGAGGGTCAAAGTGTGAGTAACAACCTGAAGTAAGGTGTAAAGTATACCCATCGCACTTTGTGATCTAAAACAGCGAAAAGCGTAAACCTGGAGTAAATGTGATGTACACCCAGAGTAGAATGCATTAGTACACCCTAGAGGATTAGTCTGCATAGAACCCTGTGAGAGGTAGGATCGGTTTCTGCGTGGACAATTTCCCTAGTCAACAAAGAAATGCTGACTGAACACTAAGGTTCAGTGGCGTGTTTCCAACCTGGTAGAATCGGCACAGGCACTAGGTTAACTGGTAATTATACCAGGTAGGGAGAGTCTGGTAAGAACAGACAAGTGCACTCATTTTTGATAATTATTGTCCTCCTATTGCCCTAAAACGTACAGAACACACTAAAAACCCATGGGTGGTAACATGACATGGATGGAACTGTACGGCAGGCACCAGCGTCAGAAGACTGTGGCCTGAGACCAACTCCCCAACCAGAGTGCCAGGAGAGCTTTACTGCGTCGGATCCAGTGTATATCATTGGAATGATTACACGCCTCGTTGTGCAATTTCTCCTTTGTCCGTAGGGGGTGTGCACCCATTATTGCAATAATGAATAAAATGCCCTTCACAAACCTCTTTAGCCTTGTATTAAGGAATTTGCTCTTGGACCGTGTTTCTCACACTCTCAATCACATTGAGTTTTCTCTTAATTTTCTGGGGTTTTCCTCACTCACTACTCCCGGTTTTATACAGTCTTACATCTAGGTTTTTTTACACTTTACTCCAGGATTTGCTCACAGCTTCCTCTATCTATCTTCCTAGATAATCTCAATATAATCCAGGTTCTACTCACACGCTACACTGACTTCTATTCACATTCTACTCTGGGTGTACTCACAGCATACTCAGGTTTATTCATATCTACCCTGGTTTTTACTCAAAGTTTACACCATGTTTACTCACACTTTACTCAGGGCTTGTGCACACTTTACACCGAGTTTACTCACACTTTACTCTGGTTTTATTCACACATATTTTTGTCTTTTACTCTCACTTTACTCAAGGTTTACTCAAACTTTTCCTCAATTTTACTCCACCTTTAATCTGGATTTACTCCCAATTTTCTCAGATTTTACTGGACACCTATTCCAGGTCTACCAACTTCTACTTCAGGTCTTCGCACACTTTACTCCCCGGTCTTTCTCCACCACTTTACTCGTGTTTACTACACTTTACTCAGGTTTACTCACACTTTTATTTCGCTTTTTACTCATTCACTCTGGCTTTTTGCACACACTTCCTAGGTTTTTACTCTCAATTGACCGAGAGCAGGTGGCAGCTTCTTGACCAAGTCCTGGAGGAAACAAAGAGGAGAGGTGCTCAGCTGCATCTCATACTAACCGGCAAGGCAGGGATGGTGTGGAATGTGAAGGTCACAGAGAACCTGGTCTGCAGTGGCCATGGGATGAGCTGAGGAGTCTGAAGGAAGGGCAAAAGACAATTTCAACACCCTGGGCTTCAGGAGAGCACGCCTGGGCTTCTCCAAGTGTCTGTGGGGTACAGTCCAGCAGGGTAAGGCTCTGAGGGGAATAGGGTCATAAAATGTGATAAGTGTCTAAGTATCACTGCTTCCAAATAGGATAAGTTCATTCCAAGGAAGTGAAAGCCAAATAAAAATGTCAGAATTCCTGCATGGCTGGGAGATATCGAGGTAGTCAATCCCAAACACAGAAAGGAAGCATAAAGGAAGTGGAAACAAGAAGTGGTCACCTGCTTGTGCAGTGAAGAGACTTTGTCCAGCGGACCTGCTGAGATGAGTTTAGGAATGTTAGAGTTCAACTGCAATTGAATCTGCCCAGGCATATCACAGACAAGAAGGGCTTGTAGAAATATGTAGGTGACAAAAGGAAGGCATGGGGGAATGTGGGCCCAGCGTAGAATGGGGCAGGGAACCTGGTGAGACAGGACATGGAAGTCTCTGATACTCATTTCCTTCCTGACCTCACATTTTATTAGTTGGACTGGGATTCTTGGAATCCTAGGTGTGAGAGACGGGTGGGAAATGTTGGTGCATGGCAGATGTACTGTTGGTGAAAGAAGAGGTGATCAGGGAATACCGAAACAAACAGGATCCCCAGTTGGAAGAGGCTGACAGGAATAGTAGGATTTTGGAATGGTTTGGGTTGGAAGGACTTAAAGACCATCCAGTTCCATCTGCCTTGCTGTGGGCAGGACTCTCCCACAGTTGATCAGGATGTTTGGAGCTGCTGACATCTCAAACATCTCCAGGGATGGGGTAGCCACATCTTCCTGAGCTACTAATTCCACACCAGCTCCATGCCTCACATTTTGATCTAAGGAATGTTAGAAATTCCTTCCAAACGTCTATTGTAATACTCTCTTTTCACTTATTATCATTCATCCTTGTTCTATTATTCGGAAATGATAAAAAAATTCAGATTCACCTTTTTTTATTTGAACAAGGAATTAGCTAGAAGATGGAGGGAAGGCGTAAAGCAGAGTAGTGCCTGCCTCCACATTTCAGGTCCCAATACAAGGAAGATGTCTGCAAGTGGGAGTTGATATAAATGTGTAAACACTTCTCAACTTCAAATATTCTCCTATGTTCTCTATCTTTTTAAGCTGAAAACACTCATATTTGAGGGGATACTGTGTCTTCTATTTTATTTTATTTTATTTTATTTTTATTTTATTTTATTTTATTTTATTTTATTTTATTTTATTTTATTTTAATTCATTTTATTTTATTTTATTATTTATTTATTTTTCCTAAAAGGACAGTGTTTTAAACAACTGTGTTCTCAGGACACAGCTGCCTTCAGGTACAGGGACACAGACAGTGGTGCCAGTGCCAATGCCCTGTGACCAATGCCCAGCGTCCACCGCTGCTCTACCCTGCTGCGTATTTGATGTCCCTCATCCTCCAGGTGTCTCCAGCTCTCCTAAATCAATGACCATGGTTCACGGTGTGTTTTCAGCAGGCCATCTGGACACATGCTTTGCCCACTGCTCTCCAGATTTCCCCATCCCTTGCATTTTGTTTATTCAGATACCTCCCAACTATCTGCCTGATCTGTCACATTCAGGGAGATTACTGGGATTTGCTCCATCTCTCCTAAGTCTGATGGACTCTTCTCAACTCCTTAGCATTGATTCTATCCATTCCTTTCATCTCTGTTTAGCTCATTTCTTGTACAACTTCTCCCTGTGAAAGACAAACCTCATTAGATGCAGCTGGGACAAGGCATGCAGTTCACCACTGTGTTTTACGGTTCATTCAGTTGCATCACGTTTCCTTAAGGTGTTTTTTTTTTTTTTTTTTTTTTTTTTTCCAAATAAAGAGAAATCATTCCTTGCCCATGTGCAGCTGGTTCTCTGAGGAAAGCCAGTGGGAGTTGGTGCAAAGCTGGTTTAACACTGAGTGGCTGATTGCTGAGAAAAAGAGTGATGTGAGGAGAAGTGATGCAAGTCCCATGGGGCCAATGGGGTGGGAAAGTTGAGGAGGACGTTTGTCCATGCATTGGCAGAAGCGAACTTATTAGGAGACATCTTGGATCAATATCATTTACAAGGTGCTGCTTTAACTTCTGGTTTAAACCCTACTATAAATAAATAAATAAATAGTCTTCATAAATGCCCGTCATTCTCCGTCCTATTTTAGCTCTCTCCAAGTTCTGAACACCTGAAGAAGATGACAGGAGGCACAAGGCACAGGAGGGCTCTTCAGGTTGTAATGGGTCCACGGGCATTTGCTGCTGAGTCCATCAACCTCCAGTGCAAATAGAAGATTGCAAAAGTGCTCAAGAAGACAAAGTCAAAGGAACAGTGAAGGTTTCTTGGAGTATTAATGGGCCCCACTGAGGGCCATTCACAAGCAAGCTTCCCCAGGGACTTGTTGAGCAGATAATTGGAAGCCATGATGGCAGGCAGACCAAGGCACTGGGATGGTGGCTGTTGATGCTTGAGCAAAGCCTCCTTTGTCTTGTGAAGCAGAAAGGCCAAGGCCTATCCCCAGCCTTGGCAGGGAGATCGTGTCCCTCCTGCTGGCTCAGGGCCCTTCCTGGGGCAGTGGGATGGAGGTTTGTCTGATGTCAAATGAAAGACAGGGGACAGCAGCTGCCAGACTCTGCATGGGGTGCAAGGATGTCATGAGGCCCACGTCCCATGTGGGCAGTGTGTCTCATCCCAGGATGTGGGATGTGAGAAGGGCCCAGTCTGAACAAGCAGTCAATCCCAATGAAATTTCAAGTTTGAGATCCTTGAGTTCTAGAGCCCCCCTTTCGACAGTGTCCTCTACTTTCATGACCTTTATGTTCTGCAATGCTTGGAAGTGCACCCAGTGCACCAGGTTGGGCCGCAGCAGTGCAGAGCAGAGCAGGGAAGAGGGTCTCAGGGCAGTAACTGCCAACTGTTGTCTTTGTCCCTGTAGCTGCAGCTCAACCCAGCACACTCAATGCCCCCCAGACAAGTCAGTGGAGCCCTGGCGGTGACCCAGCACTGAAATGGCCACTGGAAAGCCAAGAAACTCTGATTTATTCTCAATAAACACAAACATCCATGAACCATTTTGGGTCATCGGTGTCAAACTCAGCCTGAAAGACTCAAGTATAGGTCGCAGTTACTGCGGTGAAACCCATCACAGTGGGAAAACGTCCCCACCAAACTATGGACATTAAAAAGGAACAGTGTGAAAAAATCCATCAGGTCAGTCCTCAGATGAAGGGTATGTAAAATTTATCTGCTACAGAGGCGGTGAGCAAAAGGCATTGGATTGTGACTCAAAGAACTAAAAGAGGTCTAATTCATTTAATCCATGAGCCAATGCAAACACTGTCAGAGTGAAGGACACTGGTTTATGACATAACGTGAGGAAGAAAGGAGGTCGCTGGTCTGTGAAACGTCATTCCTGTGCCATGACCAATGCAGATAACGCTGGAGTAGAAGCCCCAGGCCACAAGCACACTGAGCACAAGTTCTCACTTGCCAAATGAACATGGAGGCCACCACTGCAAAAATGCTGCTTCACACCATCTTTTCTCTCTGGACTCTGCTCCACACCATCAAGTCCACTATCAGTACCCCCAGGAGCCGCCAGGGGCAGCTGGGAGGAGTCAACGTGGGGACAGGAAGCGCATCCAAGCCCAATCCCAGCAGGGAAGGACAGGGCAGAGGAGGGCAAGGGGAAGGCAAGGCTTGAACAGGTGGCTGGAGTGGGAGTGAGGTCACTGTCATGCAGCACCTGAATGGTGCCTCCAAGATGTGGCGGCCGGCAGCACTGGGAGGTCATGGAGTGCATCAGCAGTGACAGCACTGGAGAGGGGAGGGCAGGGCGGGTGGCAGAGCTCCATCCAGGTGCTGGCTGCGTGTCCTCTCTGGTGCAGCCACCTGCAGCAGGAGGGCAAGCAGAGCATGTTCCTTCTCATCCATCCATCCCTGAACACACAGAAATGCTCCATAGCCCTTCTCCAGGCCCAGCCCTACTTCCACAGATCCTTGCCCAGGGCAGTGTGTCTTTGCTGGCCTGGCAGCGGCTCCTGGTTCCCTCCTGCTTCCCTTCCTGAGCTCCGTGCAGGGCCCTGAGCTGGTGGAGCTGCTCTGCAGAGCGAGGGAGCTGTGGTGCCCTGGGGCACCGGGCTGACCCTGTGCTGCTCAGGGTGGGAGGCAGTCCCAGCTGGATGGGATCTCTACTGCTGAGTCTCTCTCCATCTGCCCAGCTGGCTCAGCAGCACCACTGCAGAGCCTTCATTTGCCTGTGGGCTCCTCAAGCTCCCCTGTTTCTTTGAATCAATGGTCTGTTATTGCATAAGGAATTATTCTTTGCCTTACATTTACACTGTCTTTTACACTGTCCCTGGAGATCCCCTGGCATCTCCAGGCTGCTCCAGATTCCTCTCCAGGACAGCATCTGCCAGCAGCCCCACAGCAGCAGGGACAGTCCCACACAGCTCCTGTTCAAGACCAGTTACCGTTTGCTGGGCCATGTACAACCAAGAAGGGAGCTCTCGTCCATCCTTTGGTCCTCATTGATCACCCTGGGACTTTGAACCATGCAGAACCCCTGGAAAGCAAGAGGACTTGCCCAAGGGCAACTCCTTGGCTGTATTCTTGGCACAGATTTGGAAGGGGTGTTCAGTCCTCTGGCCCTGCCCTGAGCAGCCCCTTCTGTTATGAAGGTCCAAGCAGGGAGGCCAGCTGTGGCACAGTGCTGCACACTGCCTGCCTGCCTGCAGCCACAGGGATGCCACCATAGAGACAACAGCG
Organism: Lophura nycthemera; assembly: GCA_021292215.1. Taxonomy (NCBI): domain Eukaryota; kingdom Metazoa; phylum Chordata; class Aves; order Galliformes; family Phasianidae; genus Lophura; species Lophura nycthemera. Next base: position 52,125 of record JADANK010000358.1, read on the forward strand.
CTGTCACCAATTGCACCAGAACTGAGAGCTGACACAAATGGAAGGACACAAGAGAGCAGTTGGGAACATAAAGAGAGCAGCACTGAAAAGACCATGTCCTGCTGCTGCCCATGGCCGTGGCACCAGGGAAGCGGCAGCACAACTCAAAGGCAGCAGAAAGTCCCCTCCAGGCAATGACAGACATCCCTCAGGGACACTGCTGCTCCTTGTGGCATTTGTGTCTTAGATTATGAGCTTCTGCTGATGATCCATACTGGATGGGAGGCAAAACAAATGATCCTGTGTTGATTTCATTATCTATTCATAGAACCTGGTTCCTTAAGTACAATAGGTTCAACACATGGAAGTAAAAATAAGTAAACATAAAGACGGATGATGAATATTATTTAATTGGAATTAAATTTATTTTAAGTATGACAAAGAAATACGAAGAAAAAATGGAAACATCACATAAAATCAATCACACTTTTCCTAACTTCTTTGCAGTCTTGAGGGTATGATGAACATCTTTTGATGGAGAACAATGTATAATGGAGTACTTTCCTGAGGGCACCCTTGAGCTCCTGGTTCCTCATGCTGTAGATGAGGGGGTTCAGAGCTGGAGGCACCACCGAGTACAGAAATGACACCACCAGGTCCAGGGATGGAGAAGAGACAGAGGGGGGCTTCAGGTAGGCAACCATGACAGTGCTGACAAACAGGGAGACCACAGCCAGGTGAGGGAGGCACGTGGAGAAGGCTTTGTGCCGTCCCTGCTCAGAGGGCATCCTCAGCACAGCCCTGAAGATCTGCACATAGGACAGCACTATGAATACAAAGCACCCAGAGATTAAACAAAGACTAAAATAGATATTCACAGTTTCCCTGAGGTAGTCTGATTTTGAGCAGGAGAGCTTGAGGATCTGGGCAATTTCACAGAAGAACTGATCCACAGCATTGCCTTGGCAGAGAGGCAGTGAAAATGTATTGGCAGTGTGCAGCAGAGCATAGAGAACCCCAGTGCCCCAGGCAGCTGCTGCCATGGTGGCACAAGCTCTGCTGCCCATCAAGGTCCCGTAGTGCAGGGGCTTGCAGATGGCAACGTAGCGGTCATAGGACATGATGGTGAGAGAACAATATTTCTTGCTGACGATGAAGAAGAAATAAAAAAGACCTGTTGCAGCACGGGCCTGCATAGGAGAGGTGCCTGGATTTGCCCCAGAGGAACTTGGCCATGACTGGTAGGGAGAGTGGGAGATGCAATGCAGTCCCGGTCGAGGGAGGCGAGGTTGAGCAGGAGAGTACGATGGGGGTGTGCAGGCGGTGGGTGCAAGGCTACGGCTGTGCTGATGAGGGCCAAAAAGGGCCCGTTGCCCAGAAGGGACAGCCAGGTATATGCAAGCAAGACCTAGAAGTGCAGAGGGAGCCTAGCGAGCTGCCGCGTGTCTGCCAACGCCAAGCAGGAGGAACTCCCCTGAATGGAAGCTGCTGTTGGGCATCTGTCAGTTTCCTGGCTTGCATCCTTGCACGTGCAGAAAATATGGGAGTCAAGATCATTCTCAAGGGACGGTCTTACTGCTTACACTAGAATAGTATTTTCCTTTCTCTACAGTAAAGTTCATTTAGCTCTTAACGTGTGAATTTATTATCATGATTTCACTCATCCCCTTAAGAGGAGAAGCTTAAGGAGACTCTAATTTTCACTCTCATTACCTAATCGGATCTCGTATCTCAGGCCTCCTGCATGATGCCTTCTATGAGCAATTTCCATGTCTCATATCATTTATCCTGTCTGCTCTTGGAAGTGGCCCTCCCTACCTCTGTGCCCTTTAAACTTCTCTAGGAAGCTGCCTGTCTGCAGGATAAAGTGCAGTATTCATGCTGCGGAAACAATGACAATTTTGCAGCTGGTTGCTGTCCTAGGAAGACGGAGTTGAAAGCGCGTAGAGGAGATATGTTCGCATAACACATGCTGAGAAGGTAACAGTCCATGATTCTCACGAGATGGTGGTCAATGTTTCACAGCTCCTTTCAGATTTCCTACTAAACCCCCAGCACTTTCCCCGTCCCTAAGGAAAAGAAATGAAAAATCCCTGCCTTGTCACTCCAGTCGCAAAGTGCTCTTAGAAACACTCTGGCATGCAGTGTATCCGGGATGGCTCTGCCCCAGGCAGCAGCTGTGTCAGCAGAAAGTCCCTGCCCTGCCCTGCCGTGCTGGGGGGCTCCTTCCCCCCACACGTCTCCCCACAGTGCCCTGGGCAGATCCCTGGGCAGGCTGTGTGCTGAGTGCTGAGTGCTGAGTGCTGAGTGCTGAGCCTGGCAGGCAGCAGAGTCCCTGCCCCGGCACACAGCCCCTGGGGCACAGCAGGGACCTGCTCTGCAGGACAGCCCTGGGCACCCGGCTGCAGCCCCGGCTGCACAGCCTGCAGCCGTCCTGGGACACGCAGCCCTCAGGGCTGTGCTCTGATGCTGCAGCATGGAAGCCCTCAGCTGGAGCTGATGGATAAAGAAACACTGAGTGTTTACATCCTGACCTGAAATGGGATGTCCCGAATTTAGTGATTCCAGCAATAAAAGCTGCTACATTACCTGCAGCCAGAGACTTACTGTGTCTATGGCTGTGAGCAATGCTCCTTCCGTGAGCTCACAGCCCAATGTGCCACACAGCCTGTTAGTTCTCTTCCTTCTTTCCTCTCCCTGTCTCTTGCAGATCATGCCCACAGACCTGCTGCATGGGGCACAGGAGCTGCTCCTGGGCACAGCTGTCTCCCTGCAGTGCTGCCCACTTCTATAAGCTCCCTGTGTCCCAGGAGCCCAGCCTAGCTCAGCAGCTGAGGATGTGATTTCATTCTCTCCATGGAGATATCCATGGCCCTCCTGAGCTGACAGCTCCTGCTAGGCAGCAGGTCATCACTGCAGAACATACTTCAAAGTCAGCTCAATTAATCAGGATATCCACTGTTTTCCAGAAGCACCATTATTTGTACTAAAAGAAGTTTGACCAAGGGAGAAGCAAATGCCAAATCTGGAAATCCTCCATTCATGACCTGTAAGTGCAGTCATAACATTACAGAATCACAGAATTGCTTAGGTTGGAGGGGACTTGAAAGATCACCTAGTTCCAAGCCCCCATCTGTGGGCAAGGGCTGTCAATCACAAGATCAAGCTGCCCAGGATTGCATCAATCCTGACCTTGAATGCTTCCAGGGATGGGGCACACAAAACTTCTATGGGCAACCTGTTCCACATCTTCTGAGTAGAAAATTTCTACCGAAGAGCTAAATTAAATCTCCCCTTTTTTTATTTAAAGTCATTGCCCTTTGTCCTGTTAATATCAGACCTTCACATCCTTAGCCTAAAATTAGGCAACTCATCAGCTGATAGAAACCCTGGAGCTGAAATGGGATTAGTGCTCGTGCTTGTAAACTGTGGTGGAAAATCTGTGAGACAGACAGCTCCTTCCTGAGCATCAGCTGAGGGCCAGAAGGGAGGTATTCCTGGCCATCCTAAATGCCACCACAGCCCTGTGCTTGGGGCACCCACTGTGCCTTTTGCACCTGTCCCCATGGAGCATGTTGTGTCATTCTGCTGACCAAATGGATGAGCTCAGAACACAAGAGCCAGATCTTCCTCTCTGCTCCATCTGTGGCATACTCTGGAGTTCAAGGCATTACAAAGCTATGACACATCTACCTTCTTTCACTGATGACACCTTATGAGTTTGCTCTGGGCTCTCATGTGAATGGCATCAGAAGAAGTTTAGGGTCGTGTCAGTTCCCAGCTGACAGAAAGATGGCAAACGTTGTCCTTATTTTAAACACGAGGAAGTAAGAGGACATCAGTAATTACAGAGCTGTCATTCTCACTTCAATGCCTGGTAAACTTGAGGAGAAAATGATGCTGGGAGTTACTGAAAAGCACCTGAAGGACAATTCTGTCATTGGTCACAGCCAACACAAGTCCATGAGGGGAAGGTCCTGTTTAACTTCATGTCCCTTTATGACAACATCATCCATTGAGTTGACGAAGGGAAGCCAGTTGAGGTTATCCTTGAGGATTTCAATAGAGTATAGAGAGAATAGTTTGACACTATTTCTCACAGCATCCTTCTGGGCCAAATGTTCTGCACAGGGCTACACAGAAACATAATTTGATGGGTGAGCCATTGGCCAATGGGTTGGACCAAAGGATTAAAGTAAACGGGGTTCCATCAGGCTGGCTGATGATCACTAGCAGGGTTCCCTAGGGCTCCATTTTAGGGCCACATCTCTTTAATCTTTTGTGAATGACTTGCATGTAGGACTAGAAGATGTTTTGAGCAAGTTTGCTGGTGATACCAAATTTGGAGAAGCTGTTGCCTTCACTGAGGTTGGAGAAGACTTTCAGAGAGATGTGGACGAGTTTGAGAACTAGTTAAGCACCAACCACAAATGAAGTATAAGAAGAAATAATGCCTGATTGTGCACCTGGGTAGGGGCAACTGTGGGCATACACACTGACTGGGGAATGGGATACTGCAGAGCAGTCCCACTGAAAGGGATTGGGGGTCCTGGTCAACATCAAATCAAACATAAGTCAGCAGTGTGCCCAGGCAGCCAGGAAGGCCAACTGTCCCCGGGGATGCATTGAGCATGGCATTGACAGCTGGGTGAGGAAAGGGATCTTCCCTCTCTGCTCTGCACTGCTGCAGCCTCACCTGGGTGCACTTCTGGGCACCACAGAACATAAAGGACATAAAACTATTGGGGACTGTCCAAAGGAGAGCACTAGAACTGAGAGATCCGAAGTTCAGAATTTCATTGGGATTGCTGCTTGTTCACACTGGGCCCTTCTCACATCCCACATCCTCAAATGAGACACACTGCCCACATGGCACTTGGGCCTCATGACATCCTTGCACCCCATGCAGAGTCTGGCAGCTGCTATGCCCTGGTCTTTCATTTGACATCAGACAAACCTCCATCCCACTGCCCCAGGAAGGGCCCTGAGCCAGCAGGAGGGAGGGACACGATCTCCCTGCCAAGGCTCTGGGCATCAGGGCTTGGCCTTTCTGCTTCACAAGACAAAGGAGGCTTTGCTCAGCATCACAGCCACCATCCCAGTGCCTTGGTCTGCCTGCAATCATGGCTTCCAATTATCTGCTCTAACAAGTCCCTGGGGAAGCTTGCTTGTCAATGGCCCTCAGTGGGGCCCATTAATACTCCAAGAAACTTCACTGTTCCTTCTGACTTTGTCTTCTTGAGCACTTCGTGCAATCTTCTCTGTGCACTGGAAGGTTGATGGACTCAGCAGCAAATGCCCTCTGGGACCCATTACAACCTGAAGATCCCTCCTGTGCCTTGTGCCTTCCTGTCATCTTCTTCAGGTGTTCAGAACTTGTACAGCAAACTGGAGAGGTATCTGGAGACATAAAAGAGGAAAACGGTCATTTATGGAGACTATTTATTTATTTATTTTTATAACAGGTTTAAACAAGAAGTTGCAGCAGCACTTGGCGATTGATATTGACCCAGGATGTCCCCTAATGATCTTTGCTCTGTCACAGTGTGGATACATATCCTGCTCTGCTACCCCACCCCATTTCTACTCCCATTGGCCACATGGGACTTGCATCACTTTTCCTCCCATCACACTTCTCCTCTGCAGTCCCCAACTCAGTGTTAAACCTTCTTTGCACCAAATCCTTCTGGCTTTTTCAGAGAATAAGCTGCACATGTGCTAGGAAAGATTTCTCTCTCTCTCTCTCTCTCTCTCTCTCTCTTTTTCATTTATTTATTTATTTATTTATTTATTACCAACAAACAGTTGTAAACATGATGCAATTGAATGAACAATTGCATGCCTTGTCCAAGCCACATCTAATGAGGTTTGTCTTTCACAGGCAATAGTTGTACAAAAAATGAGTTAGGCAGAGAGAGGAAGGGATAGATATAATCACAGTTAAGGAGCAGATCAAAGAGTCCATCGGACTTTGGAGAGATGGAGCAAGTTCCAGAAATCTCCCTGAAGGAGACAGATCAGGCAGATAGCTGGGAGGTATCAGAGTGAACAAAGAGCAAGGGATGGGGAAATCTGGAGAGCAATGTCCAGATGGCCTGCTGAAAACATGCCCTGAACCATGGTCATTGATTTAGGAGAGCTGGAGACACCTGGAGGATGAGGGACATCAAATACGCAGCAGGGTAGAGCAGCGGTGGATGCTGGGCATTGGTCACAGGGCATTGGCACTGGCACCACTGTCTGTGTCCATGTACCTGAAGGCACCTGTGTCCTGCTAACACAGTTCTGGAAAACACTGTCCTCTTAGGGATAATAAATGAATGAATAAATAAATAAATAAATGAAATAAAATAAAACAAAAGACACAGTATCCTCTCAAATATGAGTGTTTTCAGCTTAAAAAGAGAGAGGACACACGAGTATATTTGAAGTTAAGTAGTGTTAACACATTTATGAACTCCTACTTGCAGATATCTTTCTTGTGTTGGGAATCTGAAATGTGGAAGCATTACTCTGCTTTATGCCTTCCCTACATTTCTAGCTAATGTCTCGTTCAAATAAATAAGCTGGAGACTGAATTCTTACATCATTTCTGAATAATAGAACAAGGATTAATGATAATAAACAAAAAGAGAGTTTTACATAAGACGTGGAAGGAATTTCTAGCATTCCATAGATCATGATGTGAGGCAAGGAGCTGGTATGGAACCAGTACCAAGGGAAGATGTGGCTGCCCCATCCATGGAGATGGTCAAGATGTCAAGGGCCCCATGCATCCTAATCTACTGTGTGACAGCCCTGCCCACAGCAAGGGAGATGGAACTGGATGGTCTTTAAGGTCCTTCCAATCCAAACCATTCCAAAGTCCTACAATTTCTGTCAGCCTCTTCCAACAGGGGATCCTGTTTGCTTAGGTATTCCCTGATCACCTCTTCTTTCACCAACAGTACATCTGCCTTGCACCAACTTTTCCCACCTGTCTCTGGCACCTAGGATTCCAAGAAGCCCAGTCCAACTAATAAACAGTGAGGTCAGGAAGGAAAGAGTATCAGAGGCTTTTCCATGTTCTATCTCACCAGGTTCCCTGCCTCTTTCTACACTGGGCCCACATTCTCCCTTGCTTTCCTTTTGTCATCTACATATTTCTACAAGCCCTTGTCTGTGATATGCCTGGGCAGATTCAATTGCAGTTGAACTCTGACTTTGCTAAACTCATCTCAGCAGGTACGCTGGACAAAGTTTCTGCATTGCTGCCAGGTGACCTCTTCTTTTTTCCACTACCTGTATGCTTCTTTTCTGTGTTTGGGTAAGACCAGTGCAATCCATTCCCAGTCATACAGGACTTCTGACATTTTATTTGGCTTCCTCTTCCTTGGAATGAACTCGTTCTGCTCTGAAGCCATGATCCTCAGATAGTTACCACATTTTTTGAACCCATTTCCCTCAGAGCCTTTCCCTGCTGTACTGTACCCCACAGATACTTGAAGAGTCCAAGATGTGTTCTCCTGAAGGCAAAAGCTGTTTGCCTTTTGCCCTCCCTTCAGAATCCCCAGCTCCACCATCCCATGGCCACTGCAGCCCAGGTTCTCTTTGATCTTCACATTCCCCACCAGCCCTTCCTTGCCGGTGAGTATGAGATGCAGCAGAGCACCTCTCCTCTTTGGTTCCTCTATGGCTTGGTCAAGAAGCTGCCAGCTGTGCTCTCCAGGGATCTTCTGGATGGTGTATGCCCTGCTGTGCTGTCCCTGTAGCAGATACTGGAGTTGAAAAAGGTCCCCCAAAGGGACAAGGGCCTGACAACATGAGGCTCCCATCTGTCTGCAGAGGGCACCTTCCACTTGCTCTTCCTGATCAGGCAGCCAGGAACAGGCATTGTTGATCTCCTCTGTTTGCCATTGCCATTCGCTCTCACCTGGCTGCTCTGCCATCCCCAGGAAGAGCTCATTGAGCTCTCATAGAAGGCAGTCGTCCTTCCTTGTCTCCTTTCCCATCCATTGTACATACTCCGTATCCCCCTTTTGCTACAGTGCAGTAGTGAAAGCCATTTAACCGTATCCCTGTGATCCAAACAAAAACTCGGGCCTGCAACTCTACCAACATTTCTAGCTCAGCATGTATTGGTGTTCTCATTAGTGTAAAACCACATAAGAAAACATCCTAATCTGAATGGATCATTGTATTTAGTGCATCCATGCTATTTGCGTTCAAAAGGTGGCAAATAGGCAGTGGACCCATTGTGGGGCATGGAGTTGTCCAAGCTGCACAGACACTCCTGGGCATAGCTTTCCTGAAGGCCCTGCGCTGCATTTGCAGCTGCATGTGAGTGTGCTGGACAGCCCAGGGAACTGGCATGACACTAGGCTGCTTCTGATGCCATTCACATGAGAATCCACAGAAAACTGATATTTCATCAGTTGAAGAGTAAAGATGTGTGTTAGCTCTGTAGTGCCTTGAGCTCCAGAATTTGCAGCCGATGGAGAACACAGAAAGATCTGGCTCATTTTGTGAGCTCATCCATTTAGTCAGATGCATAACTTTACGTGCCATGGAGACATGTGGATAAAGGTCACTTGGGTGCCCTAAGTGCAGGGGTCAGTTCTCATTTAGGATGAACAAGAATATCTCCATCCCCTCTCTGCCCTCAGCTGATGCTCAGGAAGGAGTTGTCTATCTCTGGGAATTCCCACACACTTTACAAGCACTAGCACACATCCAGGAGCACCCCAGGCACCTTGGTCATCACCCAGGGTCTGTGTGTGAGCAACTGACTCCCCGCTGAAGGACCAAGGACTCAGAGCAGGAGCTCACATGCAGGCAACTCCTTGTGCACACCTGAACTGAACCAGAGGAATCCCAGCTCCTGTGGGTCTGTGAGGAGCTGAATCCCATTTTGGCTGCAGGATTTCCATGTAGGGATGAGATGCCTGCACTGCCTCAGCTGGATCAGTGCCCTGCCCAGGGGAAGTGCACCCCTTCCTGTCATTCTCTGTGTGTCATTTTTGTTACAGCAAAAACTCTCTAACCATATGTCTGGAATTAGTCACTGTACACTGGATGTTTGGTGGTTAACTAAGCAGATTTCAAAGTGCAGTCATGATGCTGTTGTCTTTCAGGAGCTGTTGCCCATGGAGATCCAGGGACATCTCAGGGGAGATCAGTGGGGAGGATAAAAATCCCATCCTGTGTTGCTGAGCTGTTCCGGGGGTCCTGGGACACAGGGAGCACCTAAAACTGGGCAGTGCAGCAGAGAGACAGCTGTGCCCAGGAGCAGCTCCTGTGCAGCACACAGCAGGACTGGGAGCATGATCTGCAGGTGACAAAGAGAAGAAGGAAGAGAGCTTACAGGCTGTATGGCATCTTAGCTGGCTGAGAGCTCACTGGAGGAGCATTTCTCACAGCCCTTGACAAGGTAAGTCTCTCATTGCAGGCAATGTACTGGGTTTTACTGCAGGGACCACTGAATTGAACATCAGGATGCAGACACTCTGCTTATTTATCATGGAATAAGAGCTATTCCAGCTGAGGCCTTCCCTGCTGCAGCATCAGAGCACAGCCCAGAAGGGCTGCAGGCTGTGCAGCCAGGGCTGCAGCCGGGTGCCCAGGGCTGTCCTGCAGAGCAGGTCCCTGCTGTGCCCCAGGGGCTGTGTGCCGGGGCAGGGACTCTGCCGCCTGCCAGGCTCAGCACTCAGCACTCAGCACTCAGCACTCAGCCTGCCCGGGGAGCTGCCCAGGGCGCTGTGGGGAGATGTGTGGGGGGAAGGAGCCCCCCAGAATGGCAGGGCAGGGCGGGGGCCTTCTGCTGCCACAGCTGCTGCCTGGGGCAGGGGGATCACAGCTACACTGCATCACGGGCAGTGTTTCCAAGGGCAGTTTGTAAGAGGAGATAGAAGGCAGAAATTTTCTATTTCTGCTTCTTAGGGAAGGGAAAAAGATTGGAGACAGAAATCTAAAAGGGGCTGTCTACTTAGAACAGATCTCTGAGTCTCCTGAATTGTACATTTATCAATCACTTGTTTTGAGAACAGTCACATAAAATGTGCTTTCAGCATCTTAAAGGATGGAACCAGTTGAAATTATTGGTGTTTTCTGCAGACATGAATACTGCACTTATCCTTCAAACAGGCAGCTTACCCTAACAGAAATTTTAAGGGACAGAGGCAGGGGATGGGGGCTCTAAGAGTAGTTGGAGTAAAGATAGGATGAAAATATCCAGGGAGATGGGATAAGATTAGAAAATGAGAAGAAGGCTTAAGTTCCATAAGCTTCTTATTATGGAATGCTGAACTTCATGAGCTAAAAGAACATTTTCCCAGCAGAAAGAAAACGTTTTATAATGTGGCAGGGAGAGTGTCTCTGAGAATGTTCTTTATTTGTCATTATCTTCTGCACTCTGAACAGGACTCCATGCCCAGGAACTGCAGATGCCCAACAGCAGCTCCATCAGCGAGTTCCTCCTGCTGGCGTTGGCAGACACGCGGCAGCTGCAGCTCCTGCACTTCTGGCTCTTGCTGGGCATCTACCTGGCTGCCCTCCTGGGCAACGGCCTCATCAGCACAGCCGTAGCCTGCCACCACCGCCTGCACACCCCCATGTACTTCTTCCTCCTCAACCTCGCCCTCCTCGACCTGGGCTCATCTCCACCACTCTCCCAAAGCCATGGCCAATTCCCTCTGGGACACCAGGGCCATCTCCTACTGCTGGATGTGCTGCACAGGTCTTTTCTTTGTTCTTTGTATGCAGCAGAGTATTGTCTTCTCACCATCATGTCCTACTGACCGCTACGTTGCCATCTGCAAACCCCTGCACTACAGGGACCCTCCTGTGGCAGCAGAGCTTGTGTCACCATGGCAGCAGCTGCCTGGGGCACTGGGATTCTCTATGCTCTGCTGCACACTGCCAATACATTTTCACTGCCTCTCTGCCAAGGCAATGTCATCAATCAGTTCTTCTGTGAAATTCCCCAGATCCTCAAGCTCTCCTGCTCAGAATCAGACTGCCACAGGGAAATTGGATTTACTGTGGTTAGCGTTCTTGCCATATTTGGGTGCTTTCTTTTCATTGTTGTGTCCTATGTGCAGATCTTCAGGGCTGTGCTGAGGATGCCCTCTGAGCAGGGACGGCACAAAGCCTTCTCCACGTGCCTCCCTCACCTGGCTGTGGTCTCCCTGTTTGTCAGCACTGACTTTTTGGCCTACCTGAAGCCCCCCTCTGTCTCCTCCCCATCCCTGGACCTGGTGGTGTCATTTCTGTACTCGGTGGTGCCTCCAACACTGAACCCCCTCATCTACAGCATGAGGAACCAGGAGCTCAAGGATGCAGTGAGGAAAATGATGTCGTGGACAAATTTCATCAGGGATTGTCTTCTCATCTGTCTCAACAAATGACTCGCAGTCTTTTCTGTAATGTGCCTATGTTATCACAGAGTCATTGAATGGCCTGTATTGAAAAGGATCACAATGATCATCTGGTTTCAACCCCCCTGCCACTGACAGGGTTGCCAACCAGCAGACCAGGCTGCCCAGAGCCACATCCAGCCTGGCCTTGAATGCCTCCAGGGTTGGGGCATCTACAACCTCCTTGGGCAACCTGTCCCAGTGCCTCACCACCCTCTGAGTGAAAAACTTCCTTTTAATATCTTACTTAAACCTCCCCAGTCTCAGTTTAAAACCATTGCCCCTTGTCCTATCACCGTCACCCTCGTACACAGCCGTTCCCCCTCCTGTTTATATGCCCCTTAAGGACTGGGAAGGCCACAATGAAGGTCTCCCTCCCAGCCTTCCTTCCCGGCTGCAAACAAGGGCCCCAACTCCTCAACCTTTCCTCATAAGAGAGGTTTTCCACCCCCTCTGGTCATCTTGTGGCCCTCCTCGGAACCTCCCCAACAATCCAATCCTTCCTGTACTTGGGGCCCAAGGGCCTGGGTGCGAACTCCAGGTTGGGGCCTCACAAGGGGAGTAGAGGGGGACAATCACCTCCCTTCCCCTCCACCCCTTTTTGCAGGCCCAGGAACAAGTTGGCCTTCTGAGCCTGCAAGCCCACACTGCTGGGCTTCATGTCCCAGCTTCCATCCCACCAACCCCCCAAGTCCTTCTCCGGCAGGGCTGCTCTCAAAGGGGTTTCTCCGCCCATCCCTGTAATAAACACTTTGCATTGCCCCAGCCAAAGTGCAGCACCCTTGCAACTTAGGTTGGATAACCCTCTTTTGGTTCACATGGTCCCAAACTTCTCCAGACTGTCCCGGTCCCTCTGGATAGCTTTCCCTTCCCTCCAATGGGGCCAACTGCACTGCTCACTTGGTTGTCATTTTTCAAACTTGCTGAGGGTGCAACCAATGGCCATCATCTGTGTCCATTGGGGAAGATGCGGAAGAAGCATCCCCCAAACTGATCCTTTGAGGGACCCAACCCCTCCTTTCCCTTTCCTCCGGTTATGGCCATAAAACCAAGTGTCCTTCCACCCTGACAGTGGTTTTGCATTAGCTCATGGATTCCAATGAATTTAACCTTTTTAGTTCTTTTGAGGCCAATCCCAGTGCCTTTTGCTCTCTCCTCTGTAGCAATAACATTTTTAACTTCCACTGAGGACGACCGGTGGGGTTTTCACACTGGTTCGTTTTTAAATGCCCATAGGTTTTGGGTGGGGATCTTTTCCCAATGTGGAATTGGGTTTCACCAAGTGACTTTGACCTATACTTGAGACTTTTGGACAAGCTTGACAACCAATGAACCCAAAAGGTTCATGGATGTTTTTGTGTTTTATTGAAATAAACAAGAGTTTTCCTTGGCCCCCTTCCCAGTGGCCATTTTCAGTGCGGGTCAATTGCCCAGGGCCTTCCACGGAGTTGTCTGGGGGGCAGGGAGTGTGCTGGGTTGGGCCTGGCAGCTACAGGGAACCAAAGACAACAGTTGGCAGTTACCTGCCCTGGACCCTCCTTCCCAAAGTTCCATCGGCAGATTCCAGGGCTCCTGGTTCTCCTGCAGGGTTCTTCTCAGAAAGCTGGCCTGTCCAGAACAGGAACCTCTGAGGCCTCTGGAGATGGAATGGGATTGCTTGGACACAACAGGGACTTTGGCTCCTTGTCATTTTCCTTCAATTAATAGCATTTCCTATTAATATTATGTTTTCCTGTCTACCTATGGAAAAGTTGCTTTCTCCTTTGGGAAGTGAAACCAGCCCTGGTGGGATAAACGGTTAGGAGTTGTTCTTCCGTTTAAGGGAAATCGTATCATCTTTACTGTTGGTTTGTTTTTAAAATAGGAAGCAACATTCCCTGGGCCCTGTTGGTGCAGACAGTTCCTAAGGAAGCCAGTTAAAAGGAATGGTGTAAAGGAACTTACCATAAGCTGCAGACTTCAGGGAGAATTCTGGCTGTAAGGGAAAAGGGATGCAAGTGCCAGGTGGCATACACAGACACGTAAGGGCCGGGGGAGGTGAGCATCAGGTTGTCCGTACGGTTCAAAACCTCAAATTGGCTTTTCCTGCCTATGCCAGATTCCCTTCAGAAGAACAACCTGAATCAATATCAAAATTGGTGAATGATTCCCCAAAAGCAACAAGATGCCACACTTTAAAATCAAAATTCATTTTATTTGAGGTGCCCCCCTTTAAAATCTTCTTTTTCTTTTTTCCTATAGGGAAAGGTGGAGAAAGTGGGAGTAAATCCCCAAGAAGGAAGGACTGAGGTCCCACACGGGAGTAGAGTAAGTGCAAAGAAGAAGAAAGCCTGGTGCAAAAGTGGTGAGTAAAACCTGGGAGAAATTGAGTAAACTCGGAGCCAAGTTGGAGAAACACCCAGAGTAAAGGTGTGGGTAGGGGCCCGGAAAGACAGATTCGTACACCCCCAAAGCGGGTGTCAGTAAAACCCAGAGAAAAGCCTGAGTAAAGCCAGAGGAAAGTGTGAGTAAAGTTGAAGAAAAGTTTGAGGAAACCTTGAGTCAAGTGTGAGTCAACCACACTCAAAAAAGAAGTGTGAGTAAACCCGGAGTAAAGTGCGAGTAAACTTGGAGAAAAGTGAGAGGTAAGTTCAAGTAAAGTGTGTGAAAACCTGGAGTAAAGTATTAGTGAACGTGGAGTAAAGTGTGAGTAAAAGCCAGAGAATGGTGTGAGCCCACCCGGAATAGAGTAAGAGTAAATCCAGAGTAAAGAGCGTGCAAGCCTTGTGCAAAGTGTGAGTAAAACTGGTAGAAAACTGGGAGCAAACCAGGAGTAAAGTGTGAGTAAACTCGGAGTCAAGTGTGAGAAACACCCAGAGAAAAGAGGGGGTAGGCCCAGAAGGGAGAGCGTACAGAACCGGAGTAGGGTGTCAGTAAAACCAAGAGAAAAGCCTGAGTAAAACCAGAGTTAAGTGCAGACGTGCGGAATCAAGCTCTGTAACCCAAGTAAGGTTACAAAGCAGGTACGCTTTATTCAGTGCTGCGCAGACACCGGGTGCGAAGGGGTAGATCCACCTAACTGCACACCATCCGGAAAAATGGTGCTACAGATATAGGCCAAACTAATGCATAATCAATAGTTTTCCTGGAATTCGGATACATATTCATTACACCCCCGAGAGTTCATTAGCATGCAGACCCCCCCCCTCTTGCGTGTGGTGTTGTGGGTCATGGGGTGGAAAGATTTGTTTGTTTCCCACAAAAGCTTTTGACTTTTCTTGCTGTAAACTTCTGATCTTTCGGGAGGACATCCCCCCAAACCTGTTTCTTCTTGCCCTGCGGACATCTCATTACCTTCCTGCCAAATGTCCTTGGGTTGTTCTCAAGCCTTATCAGTATGGCCTTCATCTCCTTCACTATCCCAGACCCAGTGTCTGCCATCCCTTATTTCTTTAACAATCTCTAACATTCTTGCGTTCTAAAGCTTCTCAAACTACCCCTATCCTCATCCCTGTGAACCCCTTTTCTTTCCTCACCTTTCTTACTCTTTTTCTGGGGGGACCCTTTTCCCCTTCAAATTCAAACAAGGTGAAGAACAAAATAAATCCAAAAAAGGCAAATTATTTTAATTACAGAAATAGTTAAAAAATAAGGGATTGAAATCCTAACGATGGAAGCAGATTTCTGTTCTTTTGGAAAGGTTTAAATTTATGTAAACTATTAGGCAAAGGGGTGTTGTGGGTTACGTTTGTTTCCAAATTAATATATTAAGGTGAAAGGGACACGGGATTCATCACTGTTTCCAAAAGTTTGCGGAAAAAAAAAACCTGCATTTTTGATATTTACCATAAACACCAGATTTGTTTGTCATTGGGTTTTTAAGCAAGGAAAGAATAAAGCAACCTTTTCCCTCAACCCAGGAATTATTGAATTGGTGTTTTTCTCCCCCTGGGCCTTTTGAGGAGGGGCAAAGTGAGAAAGCACGGGGGCACCGGGAGCCCAAGGCAAGGTAGCAACAGTGCATTGGGTGCTGAGTTTCCAGGGTGGATTTTGGGGTTTCCCCCCCCACCCCCCCTGCAGCAAGAGGGCTCCCATATACCTTTCCCCCTGGGCACCCCTCCCCCACCCCCCACAGGGAGCCAGTGGAGGCCGGTGTGGGGCAGCAATGGCTGCAGTGGTACAAGATGGTGCCCCCCAAGCCAGTCCCGGCCAGCCTGCACGGCCTTCTGCTCCAGCCAGCCTCCCCCACAGGCTTTCCCGGCCCCGCTCCAACATGTTCCTATCAGCACAAAGCCCATCCCGTTCTGAGCTTCTGCGAGCTTGGGCTGGGAGAAGGGGCCAGCCAGGCTGCCCACCCCCAAGTGAAGGCACTGGCCCCAGGGGGAAAGGTTGGAATGGTCCCCCATTTTCAACCCTCAGCCCTCAGCAGGTTAACAGTGAAAAGTGCTGCCTGGAAATCAAAGGGTTGTGAAGGCCTGGGTCTGCAAGGGCTTTGTCCTGTGAATGGTCACAAAGACCCTGGTGCCCCATGGTCCCCCCAGCACGCTCATCTTGTTAACCGGGGTTGAACTCTGGGGTAATGGGCAGCAGAGGGGTTGGGGAGACTGCACAAGGGACTTCCTCCTGGGACAAGGGACTGAAGCAACAGCAGCAAGGTCGTAGGGGTCCTGACGTACGTGATTCTTCAGGGAGGTTTCTGAGGCAAATCAAATTCCCCCATCAGACCCATCCCTCCTCTGATTGAATCTTGATGATGACCGGTGCGGGCCATGCTGATTAGAGTGGGGCACAGAACCCGGTCCGACAGGGAGAGGTGCTTGATAAATTCCTTTTCCATGAGAGTCCCTGCGGGTGGGCAAAATGCTTGGAATGAACAATGAAAGCAATTTCCAAAGGCAACTGTGGGGGGCCGGTAGGCCTGAGGAATCTTCCCCCACCTCCTGTCCCTGGGTCTGCTGCACCACCAACTGCCTCCACATGCTGCTGGCTCTCATTTTGCCGCAAACAAGAAGGATAACAAAGGCGTGGGAAGGGTCAGCACGGACCCAGGAGTTCAAGGGGCTCCAGGAGAAAAGAGAGCCGGGTGATCCACAGTAAAAGTGGTAGGAACGGAACACTTGGGAGGCCAATGATAACCACACGGTTAATCCACACACAAAACATATATAATCAACAGCAGAAAAAATTCTATTAATATAAATAAATATTATAACATTAAAAATCTAATTTGGCCTGTTTACAACAAAGACTTTGAATCTTCGTAAGAACGATGAGAATTTTACCCTGGTGGATGTGGGAATACAAGAAGACATTTAGAGGCAGAAGTGGTGGAGAAGACAAGCAGCATGAGAAAGCGAAGGCTGAGAACCAAGGAATCTCTAGAAGAAAAAGGTAAAAAAGGAAAGGTTTGCCAGCTCTGATTGGGTTTACTGCCTGTCTGGCACGGATAAGGAATTTTGTGGAATCTTTTGCAACAAGGAAAAAGGCAAAATGGGAAAGTTGTAAAAGGCTGATGGGAAAGGTAAAAAAGGAAACTTGTGAGTGTAATAATTGAATGTAGAGCCTGTAAAAAACAATTTTGGAATCATTCATATTGGAGTCAGAGCCGGTTTGCCACAGATGGAAATTTGTCCAATGAATCATTTTCCTCAGGGCTCCTTGAGCTCCCGGGGTTCCTTATCGTGATGAGGGGGGTTTCAGTGCTGGAGGCACCAACCGAATAAGAAATGACACACCAGTTCGGAATAAGGGGAACAAGGGGGGCTTCAGGTTGGAAAAAAACCCAGTGGTGATAAAAAAGGAAACCACGGCCAGGTGAGGGAGGCAACGTGGAGAAGGCTTTTTGTGCCGCCCTGCCCGAGGGGATCCTCAGCACAGCCCTGAAGATCTGCACATAGGACACCAACAATGAAAAAAAACACACAAAGGAAAAAAGGACTAAAAGAAAAAGCCCAACTTCCCTGAGGTAAGGATTTTGAGCGGGAGAGCTTGAGGACTGGGGGTTTTCACAGAAGAACTGGTCCCGGGCATTGCCCTTGGCAGAGGGGTAGGGAAAATGTATTGGCTGTGTGCAGCAGAGCATTGAGAAACCCATGCCCCAGGCAGCTGCTGCCATGGGACACAAGCTCTGCTGCCCCAAAGGGTCCCGGAAGTGAAGGGGTTTGCAGATGGCAACTACCGGTTTAAGGCCATGATGGTAGAAGGGAAAATTCTGCGGAAAACAAGAAGGCAAAAAGAAAAAGACCTGTGGCAGCACACCCCTGATTAGGGAAAGGGACCGGGTGTCCCAGGGGGAATTGGCCATGGCTTTGGGGAGAGGGGTGGAGATTGCAGGCCCAGGTTGAGGAGGGCGAGGTTGAGGAGGAAAGAAGTACATGGGGGTGTGGAGGGGTGGTCGCAGGCTACAGCTGTGGTGATGAGGCCGTTGCCCAGGAGGGCAACCAGGTAGATGCCCAGGAAGAGCCCGAAGTGCAAGAGCTGCAGCTCCCCGTGTCTGCCAAAAGCCACAGGAGGAACTCGCTGAGGGAGCTTGCTGTTGGGCAATCTGCAGTTCCTGGGCACGGAGTCCCTGTGCAGACTGCGAAGTAAGGACAGGCAATTCTCAGAGACACTCCTCCTGAACACTTCATTTATTTTTCTTTCCTCCCAATCAGTGTTCATTTAGCCTCCATTGCTTGAATTTAATTTCCAATGAAGTTTAACATTTCCAATGGTGCATGAACAATAATGGAGCTTACACTTTCTCTCATTTTTTTAATCTTATTCCCCTCTCCCTTGATATTGTAATCTTTTTCCCTGTCTCATACTTTAAAAAATTCTCTTAAGCCCCCAGCCCCCAACCCTTTGCCCCGGCAATTTCTTTGGGAAAGCTCAAGTTTGCAGGATAAAGTGCATTATTTAACAACCCTACAGAAAATGACAGCAGTGTAATTTTGGCTCTAACTTTTCAGGAGAGGAGAGGTGAAAGCACATTTCCTGTGGGTGAAACCGGTTCACAGAACAAGTGAGTGAAGAAAAGTTTTGGTTCAGGAGTCTCAAAATGTGTTCAAAGTTTGGCAAGCCCCAATTTTTTGTTTTTCCCGCTCAAAATCATTTCCCCCCCCCTGAAAAAGGAAAAAGAACATCCCTGCTTGGTCTTCCCTTGCCAACATGGTCCTTTTAGAAACAATTCCTGGCAAGGGCAGTGAATCTGTGATCCCCCCCTGCCCCAGGCCGCTGTGGGCACAGAAGGCTCCTGCCCTGAGGGGGGAAGAACCTCATATGGAACAAGGGTCTTTCTTCAATGTTTAAAGAAACACAGTCCTTCTGCTTCCTGGATCTGCAATGGGGGAAAAATGTCCCTGATTTTAGTGGAATCCCCCCAGTTTACGCAGGGCAAGGCCGGCAGCCAGGGACTTACCATGAGTAATGCTCCCCCGTGGGGTTGCAGCAATGCTCACACCCAACAAAACTCCTGTAAGCCTCTCCTCTCCTCTTCTTCTATCCTCATGTCACCTGCAGATCATGGCCCCCAGCCCCTGCGGTGCTGGTGGCAGAAGAGCGGCTCCTGGGCACGCTGTCCTCGCAGCGCCTGCCCACTTGTAGGACTCCCTTGTCCCAGGACCCTGGCCAACCACAGCAGAAGGAGGTGGGTTTTTTTTTCTTTCCTCAGTGGATCTCCCTTGGTGGTGTCCCGGGGTCTCCCATGGCCAACAGCTCCTGGAAAGACAACACATCAGGTTGTACTTAGAATCTGCCGGAATAACCACCAAATGTCCAGTTGGACACTGAACCAATTGCTCCTTTTGTTAAGCCCTACCTTGGAAGTGTTTTGCTGTAACAAAATGGGGCACACGACAACAACAGGGAGGGGTGGGAACCGTTCTCTGCGCAGGGCACTGATCCAGCTGAAGAGTCAGGCATCTCATCCCTAAGTAAACCCTTGACTGAAATGGGATCGGCTCCCCACAGACCCACAAGAGTTTCAGGGATTTCCTCCTGGTTCAGTTTCAGTTGTGCACAAGGGTTTGGCCTCTGGTGAGCTCCTGCTTCTGAGTTCCTTGGTCCTTCAGCGGGGAATCATTTGCTCACAACAGAGCCTGGGTGATAACCAAGGTGCCTGGGGTGCTCCTGGATTGTGCTTGCTTGGGAAGTATGTGGGAAATCCCTGAATAGACAACCTCCTTCCCTAGCATCAGCGGAAGGACCAAGAGGGGGAAGGGCAAATTCTTTGCCTCCCTAAAAGACAACCGGACTCTTAACAGACTCTTGAATTTTATTGCAAGGCGAATGTGGCTGGTTTTGAAAGAAGGGAGGTGAAATCAGGGAATTTCCTAAGCTTTGCTTAGGTTGCAAAGGGTTGGAAAGGCTGACGGAATCAAGGAATTTTTGGAATGGTTTGGGTTGGAAGGACCTTAAAAGCCCCAGTTCCATCTCCCTTGCGGGTGGGCAGGGCGTCCAACGTAGATCGGATGCCTGGATTCCTTGAACTTCTCAAACAGCTCCAGGGATGGGGGCAAAGCTCCATCTTCTCTAGGCTGCCTGTAGTGGTTACCAGCGCCATTCCCACGTATGACTATGGATTGTTAGAAATTCCTTCCAAAATGTCTAATAAAAATCTCCGTTTTTTCTTTATTAAATTCCCCCTTGGTCCCTAATAACTCAGAATGAAGTAAGAAGTCATCTCCCAACAATTTTTATTTGAACAAGGCCAAATGGCAGAAGATTGGAGGGAAGGAGAAGCAGAGGATGCCTCCACATTTCAGATCCCCAACACAAGGAAAATGTCTGCAAGTGGCAGCTGATATACTTAAGTTAACACTTCTCAACATCAAATATTCTCATGTGTCCTCTCTTATTAAGCTGAAAACATCCATATTTGAGAGGATACTGTGTCTCTTATTTATTTATTTGTTTGTTTGTTTGTTTTTCCTAAAAGGACAATGATTTCCAGAACTGTGTTTTCAGGACACAGATGCCTTCAGGTACAGGGACACAGACAGTGGTGCCAGTGCCAATGCCCTGTGACCAATGCCCAGCGTCCACTGCTGCTCTACCCTGCTGCGTATTTGATGTCCCTCATCCTCCAGGCGTCTCCAGCTCTCCTAAATCAATGACCATGGTTCAGGGCGTGTTTTCAGCAGGCCATCTGGACACATGCTCTTCCCACTGCTCTCCTGATTTCCCCAGCCCTTGCTCTTTGTTCACTCAGATACCTCCCAACTATCTGGCTGATCTGTGACCCTCACAGAGATTATTGGAACTTTCTCCATCTCTCCAAAATGTGATGAACTCTTTTCTCAGTTCCTTAGCTGTGAGTGTATCTATCCTTTCCTATCCCCGTCTAACTCAAATGAAAGAGAGAAGGAAATCACATCCACTGCAGCTGAGCTGGGCTGGGCTCCTGGGACACAGGCAACTCATACAAGTGGGCAGCACTGCAGAGAGACAGCTGTGCCCAGGAGCAGCTTCTGTGCGCCACGCAGAATTGCTGGGGGCATGATCTGCAGGAGTCAGAGAGAAGAAAGAGAGTTTACAGGCTGCGTTGCATGTGTTT
Source organism: Lophura nycthemera (assembly GCA_021292215.1). Taxonomy (NCBI): domain Eukaryota; kingdom Metazoa; phylum Chordata; class Aves; order Galliformes; family Phasianidae; genus Lophura; species Lophura nycthemera. The sequence continues at coordinate 73,011 of JADANK010000358.1, forward strand.
TCAGCAGGCCATCTGGACACGTGCTCTTCCCACAGCTCTCCAGATTTCCCCATCCCTTGCTCTTTGTTCACTCAGACACTTCCCAACTATCTGGCTGATTTGTGACCTTCAGAGAAATTATTGGAACTTGCTCCATCTCTCCAAAGTCTGATGGACTCTTTGATCAACTCCTTAACTGTGATTCTATCTATGCCTTCCTATCACTGCCTAACTCATTTCTTGTACAAAGATTCCCAGTGAAAGAGAAACCTCATTAGATGTGACTTGGACAATGCATGCATTTGTTCATTCAATTGCAACATGTTTACAACTGCTTCTTGGCAAAAAAAAAAAAAAAAAAAAAAAAAAAAAAAAAAAAGGAGAAATCTTTCCTTGCCCACGTGCAGTTTATTCTCTGAGGAAAGCCAGAGGGATTTGGTGCAAAGGAGGTTTAACACTGAGCGAGTGACTGCAGAGGAGAAGTGTGATGGGAGGAAAAGTGATGCAAGTTTCATAGGGGCCAATGGGAGCAGAAATGGGGTAGGGAAGTTGAGGAGGACATTTGTCCACAGAGTGACAGGGCAAAGCTCATTAGAGGACATCCTGGGTCAATATCAGTTGCTAAGTGATGCTGCAACTTCTTGTTTAAACCCAATTATAAATAAATAAATAACTAGAATTCTTAAATGCCCATTTGTCTCTTCCTCTTTTAGCTCTCTCCAGGTACCTCTTCGGTTTGCTGTACAAGTTCTGAACACCTGAAGAAGATGACAGGAAGGCACAAGGCACAGGAGGGCTCTTCAGGTTGTAATGGGCCCAGGGGGCATTTGCTGCTGAGTCCATCAAACTCCAGTGCACAGAGAAGATTGCATGAAGTGCTCAAGAAGACAAAGTCAGAAGGAACAGTGAAGTTTCTTGGAGTATTAATGGGGCTCCCACTGAGGGCCATTCAGAAGCAAGCTTCCCCAGGGACTTGTTAGAGCAGATACTTGGAAGCTCATGATTGCAGGCAGGACCAACCAGGCACTGGGATGGTGGCTGTGATGCTGAGCAAAGCCTCCTTTGTCTTGTGAAGCAGAAAGGCCAAGGCCTGATCCCCAGAGCCTTGGCAGGGAGATCGTGTCCCTCCTGCTGGCTCAGGGCCCTTCCTGGGGCAGTGGGATGGAGGTTTGTCTGATGTCAAATGAAAGACTGTGGGACAGCAGCTGCCAGACTCTGCATGGGGTGCAAGGATGTTGGGAGGCCCAAGTGCCATGTGGGCAGTGTGTCTCATGCCAGGATGTGGGATGTGAGAAGGGCCAACTCTGAACAAGTAGTCAATCCCAGTGAAACTTTGAACTTCAGATCTCTCAGTTCTGGTTTCCTCCTTTGTACAGTCCCCAATAGTTTTATGTCCTTTATGTTCTGTGGTGCCCAGAAGTGCACCCAGTGCTCCAGGTGAGGCTGCAGCAGTGCAGAGCAGAGCACAACAATCCCTTCCCTCCCCCAGCTGGCAATGCCATGCTCAATGCACTCAGGGGACAGTTGGTCTTCCTGGCTTCTTGGGCACACTGCTGACTCATGTTCAATTTCGTGTTGACCAGAATCAGGCACTTGCTCTTTTTACACTTCATGCTTCATAAGTTGGCAGTTATCCAGTTCTCTATCTTGTTACATCTCTTTGTAAGTCCTCTCCAGTAAGTCCTCTCCATCCACAATGGAAACAACAGCTCCTCCCAATTTGGTATCATCAGCAAACTTGCTCAAAACGTCTTCTAGTCCTGCCTGCAAGTCATTGATGAAACCTTAAGGAGAAGTGCCCTTAAATGGAGATCTAGCAAACCACGGTACTGACAGTCTGTTAGCCTGATGGAACCACATTTACTGTAATCCTTTGGTTTGATCCATTGGCCAGCTGCTCACCCATCACATTATGTATCTGTGTAGACGTATTCAGGACATTTGGCCCAGAAGGATACCGTGAGAAATAGCATCAAAGGCTCTACTGAAATCTTAATGAATAACCTCAACTGGCTTTCCAAGGTCAACTCAATGGATATGTTGTCATAAAGGGACATTAAGTTAAACAGGACCTTCCCCTCATGAACTTGTGTTGACTGTGACCAATGACAGAATTGTCCTTCAGGTGCTTTTCAATAACTCCCAGCATTATTTTCTCCATAATTTTAACAGGCACTGAAGTGAGACAGACAGGTCCATAATTACTGGGGTCTTCTTCCTTACTTTTCTTTAAAACTGGAAGAATGTTTGCCAGCTTCCTGTCGGCTGGGAACTGGCATGACCCCAGAATTCTACTGATCCCATACACAAGAGAGCCCAGAGTGAGCTATTGTGCCATCAGTGAAAGAATGGAGATGTGTCATAGCTTTGTAATGCCTGAACAAAGGGAAATGGCTTTAAATTAAAAAGGGGAGACAGAGGTTGGATATTAGAAAGACATTTTTTACAGGCAGGCACTGGAAAATGTTGCCCGGAGAGGTGGATGGCCATCCCTGGAGGCATTCAAGGTCAGAATGGATGAGATGCTGGGCAGCCTGATCTGGTGGTCGGCAACGCTGCCCATGGCTGTGAAGTTAGAACCAGGTGATTTTTAAAGTCCTCCCCACCCTATGTTATTCTATGACTCTGTAATGTTATGACTGCACTTACAGGTCATGAGCAGAGGTTTCCAGATTTGGCATTTGCTTCTCTCATATCTAAAAAACAAGCATGCTTGTGGAATCCTGTGGACCTGTGATGATTAACTGAGCTGACTGTGTAGTACGTTCTGCAGTGATGACCCTGCTGCCCCTCAGGAGATGTCACCCCTGGAGACCAATGGATATCTGCTGAGCTGGGCTGGGCTCCTGGGACACAGGGAGCTCATACAAGGGGGCAGCACTGCAGAGGAACAGCTTCTGTGCACAGCACAGCAGGGCTGGGGGCATGATCTGCAGGAGAAGAGAGATGGGAGAAGAAAGAGAGCTTATAGGCTGTGTGGCACGTTAGCAGGCGTGTGTGCTCATGGAAGGAGCATTTCTCACAGCCCTTGACAAGGTAAGTCTCAGGCTGCAGCAAATGAAGAGACTTTTCCTGCAGGGATCACTAAATCTGGGACATCCCAGTGCAGATCAGGCTGCATAAACTGTTTATTATGGATAAAGGACTGCTCCAGCTGAGGGTTTCCATGCTGCAGCATCAGAGCTCAGCTGTGAGGGCTGCGTGTTGCAGGACGGCTGCAGGCTGTGCAGCCAGGGCTGCAGCCGGGTGCCCAGGGCTGTCCTGCAGAGCAGGTCCCTACTGTGCCCCAGGGACTGTGTGCTTGGGCAGGGACTCTGCTGCCTGCCAGGCTCAGCACTCAGCACTCAGCCTGCCTGGGGAGCAGCCCAGGGTGCTGTGGGGAGACGTGTGGGGGGAAGGAGCCCCCCGGCAGGGTAGGGCAGGGCAGGGGTCTTCTGCTGCCACAGCTGCTGACTGCAGCAGGAGAATCACAGCTCCATAGAACCTCAGGGCACTTCTGAGAGTACTTTTCAAGAGGGAGAATAAGGCAGGGGTTACATTCTTCAAGGTAGGCTTTCCTGACCCTCTGCTTTCTGTTTTCTCTTCTCTTGCCTTTGTGGGAATGCAGGTTGTGGTTTCAGAGAGGAGGCTGAGACTCCCATACTATCACAGTGAGAGTTACCAGGACTCACAGCAAATTATTTTATTTCCCCTCCATCCATACAAATCACCACTGCCCTGTGTCCAGTGTCAGCAGAGTCGGTGTGACCCGGCTCTTGTCTCCTGCACACACCGAGATTTCCCTGGGCCAAGAGGGCTCTGCAGGGCAGAGCTGAGCACACAGCGGCTGTGATGTGCTCTGTGAGCCCCAGGGAGGGGATGTGGGGACAGAGAAGCAGCTGCAGGCAGGGACAGCTGCAGGCAGCAGAGACATGGGCAGGGAGGGAGAGGAGAGTGCTGACTGCAAAGGGTGGGAGGGGAAATAGGCACCTCACTGCCATCCTTTCAATGCAGATAATTTCTCTGCAGCAACCCCATGGACTGTTTCCACTGTCAGCCTGTGCATCCATTCCTAGTGTCATGAGAACTTGATTAAGAGTTGCATTAAGGTCTCAGCAGGGTATGGGATGGGGATTCAGGAGGGGCTCAGGCACCCTCTAATAAACGCTGTCTTTAGGGCTAGGAATGAGCTGATTCTCTTTCAAGAACACCCCGTGTTTTGGGCTTTTGACGCTGCTCCTGTGGTTCCTCCTGGGCTGAACTCAGCTCTGCAAAATATTGCAGCTCTGCCATGGCAGCTCTGTGTTATCCAGCAGCACCACAGAGAAGATGCCTCAGTGTTAAGGCCATGGAAATGCTGCTGGATGGCAGTGTCCCTGCAGAGAAAGGGAGAGCTGAGATCTTCCTCTGGTACGGTAAGGAAGACGAGAGACTTGGAGTTCTGCACAACTAACCTCTGCTCTTACTGGCAACCAGAGTCTTGTCAGGTTAAGTCCTGGAGTGTGACCATCCTCCAGTGGTGCAAACACAGAGCAGACCACGTAGACCAATCACTTGGAAGTGAGGGCTATGCCCTTTGTCTCTGACACAAAAGTGACGCCTGAAGCATCTCACAGTGATCAAGGATTTCTAGCTTAAAAACACTTTTCAAGAATGCTGGGGCAACTAGAAGAAAATATATTGACAGTGCTCTGCTGTCCAGTTTTGAGAAATTTGTGGAAAGCTCCTTGATACCTCAGGTTATAATCTGAGATCACTCTGTTTTTAAATTGTTTTATTGCTGTAGAACAGAGCTGGCTCATCCACAGCCTGCAGAAGAGCTCCTTGTACTCTGTGGCACCCTCAGCCAGCAGCACCAGAGTTCAAAGATCTTGCAGAAAGGACGGAGGCAGTCTGGGAGTCTTCAGAAGACATGGAGTATGGTTTGCTTGGAGAGGTCTGAAGTAACATTTTCCCATTTTTCCCTCCTCAGACAGGTCTCCATGCCCAGGCTGCAGATGCCCAACAGCAGCTCCATCAGCGAGTTCCTCCTGCTGGCGTTGGCAGACACGCGGCAGCTGCAGCTCCTGCACTTCTGGCTCTTCCTGGGCATCTACCTGTCTGCCCTCCTGGCCAACGGCCTCATCATCGCCACCATCGTCTGTGACCACCGCCTCCACACCTCCATGTACTTCTTCCTCCTCAACCTCGCCCTCCTCGACCTGGGCTGCATCTCCACCACTCTCCCCAAAGCCATGGCCAATGCCCTCTGGGACACCAGGGCCATTTCCTATGCAGGCTGTGCTGCACAGGTCTTTTGCTTTTTGCTTTTGTTTTCTGCAGAGTATTGCATTCTCACCATCATGTCCTATGACCGCTACGTTGCCATCTGCAAGCCCCTGCACTACGGGACCTTGATGGACAGCAGAGCTTGCGCCAGCATGGCAGCAGCTGCCTGGGGCAGTGGTTTCCTTAATTCCCTGCTGCTCACTGCCAATACATTTTCACTGCCTCTTTGTCATGGCAATGCCATCAATCAGTTCTTCTGTGAACTCCCCCAGATCCTCAAGCTCTCCTCCTCAAAATCCTATCTCAGGGAATTTGGACTTATTGTGCTTAGTGCCCTTGTGTTTTTTGGGTGCTTTGCTTTCATTCTTTTCTCTTATGTGCAGATCTTCAGGGCTGTGCTGAGGATGCCCTCTGAGCAGGGACGGCACAAAGCCTTCTCCACGTGCCTCCCTCACCTGGCTGTGGTCTCCCTGTTTCTCAGCACTGCCACATTTGCCTACCTGAAGCCTCCATCACTTTCCTCCCCATCCCTGGACCTGGTGCTGGCAGTGTTATACACAGTGGTACCTCCAGCACTGAACCCCCTAATCTACAGTATGAGGAACCAGGAGCTCAAGGATGCCCTCAGGAACTACTTATATGTATGTTTTTTCAGCATTAATTATATCTTCATCATCTTCACATGATTTCCACAAACTCAAGAAAATCTGGGAATGGCATCATGTAATAATTCAATTTTTTTCCTTGTTTATTTTTTAATTCTTACAATAGTTTTTACTCCACATAAATAATATTATTAACTGATATTTCCCATCTGGATTTTTGTTCTTACTTCTGAAATCTTTACTGTTCTTCAAACACTTGGCTGTTTGAGCAGATTTAAAATAATAATAATAATATAATAATAATAATAATTAGACTATCATCTGTATCTCAGAGAGCAGCCCTGCACACAGAAGGGTTGCAGGAACCAAGAGCCCAATGCCACACGTTGCAGCAGCCCTGGTGTCTGTGGGGCTGCCCCTCACCGCCCACTGGACGCTCCCTCTCTGCTGCCTTTGATTTGTGCTGCTGCTTCCCTGGAGCCACAGCCATGGGCAGCAGCAGGACGTGCTCTTTTCAGTGCTGCTCTCTTTGCACCACCTTTGCACGCTGTTCTCCTTTCTCCTTGCACTTGTGTCAGCCCTCAGGTCCTGCATTACGTAGCAGACCAACAAAAAACACTTTGCCTGCGGTGTGCCTGGAGTTGTCTCAAAGGCTTGGAAGTGCATTGCCACGTCAACAGACTGAGGGCTGGACACTTGGGGGAGGAGGGAATCCTGTGAAAAATGAGACAGCCTTGCTCTGTCCAAACGTTCCCATTGTGCTGTAGGAAGTTCTGACTGCAAAATAGTTTTTGATGGACTTGTTTATTGCCACCTCACTCACAGCCCTGGATGGCACACCTGTAAACCTAGGAGCCACAGAAGGACGCCAGAGAGATCCTTGAGGTCCTGTTTGGAGACTTTCATGCTTCAAAACTATGGGACAAGCACGCTTACAAGCCAAGGACCCCCCACGTCTCTCTTCTGGATCAAAGCAGGAACCTGGACCTGTGATCTCTTTCTCTGTCCCTCTCTCCCTTTCTCCCCCAACTCTGTCTCTCCCTTTTCTTTCTCTTCCTCTCACAACGTTGTTAAGTAACACAAGGCTTACTTTGATTTCTTATAACATCACAAAGCGTAGCTGCACATGGAAATAACTGTAGAAGTGCCAGTACCTTACAGATAACTGTAGTGCACAGATTCACATTAAAACTGATGCCTGTGTCTGGACACTGAGTGTCAGTTTCACTGTTATCTCACCAGGAGTTGCAAATCAGCTGAGGTTCCCCATCCGCACTCGTTGTGTAATCAGTGCAATCCACTTACTGCAAGTGGCATCAGTAGCATGATGTGTGGAGGGAACCTTTCCTTTAAACATCCAGTTCAGCACTGGTAGTCGAGGTGCCAGAAGGAGCTGCGTTTCAGTACCGACCACTTCAGAAGCAGCCCGAACCCCCTCATATGCAGCTAAGAGCTCCTTTTCAGTTGGAGTGTAGCACTCTTTGGACCCCCTTTACACTCGCCTCCAAAATCCCAGGCGTCATCCTCGGGTCTCTCCTGAGGCTCTTTACCACAGACTCCAAGTGGGACCTTTCTCTCCAGCAGCAGTGTAGAGGATGTTCTTTACATCCTGTCCCAACCGTACTGGCCCTAGGGCCACGGCACGGGCTATCTCCTGTTTAATCTGTTCAAAAGCCTGCTGCTTTTGAAATGTGAAGTCATTTTTCATCCGCGTCACCTGAGGAAGGGAGCTTACAATGAGGCTGTAGTTTGGAACATGCAGTCTCCAAAAGCCCACTACACCCAGAAAAGACTGTGTCTCTCTCTTGCTAGTGGGTGGAGACATAGCAGTGATTTTGTCAATTACATCTGCTGGGATGTGACGACCCCCATCTTGTCACTTTATACCTAGGAAATGAATCTCCTGGGCAGGTCCATTCACTTTGCCTCGCTTAATATCAAAACCAGCTTGCAGAAGAATTTGGATTATTCGCTCTCCTTTTGTGAAGATGACTTCTGCTGCATCTCCCCACACAACAGCATCACAAATGTAATGCAGGGATCCTTGAAATGCCCACCTCACTCTTTATTCCAAGTTCTCTCACACATTACTCTGGGTTTATTCACACTTCTTTTGTGTGTGTGTTTTACTCACACTTTCCTCAACGTCTACTGAAACATTTCTTCAAGTTTACTCACACTTCACTCTAGGTTTACTCAAACTTTTCTCCAAGTTTTACTGACACCATACTCTGGGTGTACGCACGCTCTACTCCGGGCCTACCACACTTTGCTCCTGGTCTTTCTCACACTTCACTCTGAGTTTATCCACACTTCACTCCAAGTTTACTCACACTCTTTTCCATGTTTTACTCACACTTCACTCTGGTTGTTATGCACACTTTACATCAGATTTGCTCTCGATTCACATTGACTTTTTTTTTCCTTACTCCCCATGGTCAAGGAACCCAAAGTTCCTGTGGTGGCACCAACCTTTCATCCACTTATTCCAAGCCTGTGATTTCCTAGACTGCTCCACATCCCTCACCTCCCCACAAGAAGGAGAGAGGAAAATATCACTTGCAAACCCACACCTTCAGCCATTCCCCCTAAACAGCTGTGTTAGAGAGTCATCCCTAGATCTAAGTCCGTGTCAGGGGGGACACAGGCCCCAGAAAAAAAAGGAGTGACAAAAGACGAAGAAATAAAAAGAAATGGGTACTAGCATCTTGCCGTGCAATCCTGCTGGCCCTGTCCTTGCAGCAAGGCGCGCCGCGGGCCACGCGCTGTGGGAGAGGTGGAAGGACAGAGAGCTAGTAGATGGGTTTAACAAATGGATCACAACAGCAACGATCTGAGGAGGAATGGTAATTTACTAAATCCTACTGAATCAAACAAAATGAGAGAGAGATCAGGGTGCCCAAAGTGCGAGTCCCCACGATAGTACAAGGCAAGCACATGCCCTTCTCCACTGCAAACTGAGCGGGGCCTGAGGGAGAGCCACTGTGGTGCAGTCCGGATCTCTACCTTTCTTCATCTTCACACCACGTGCTCCAGGAATTCCACTCCTCCTCTTACATCAGAATACTCAAAATGCTCATAAAAGGCAGCAAGTGGAACCAGAAGACTAACTCTTTAACTCCCACTGCTTCACACGATGCTTTGATGTGGAATACTGACATAAAAAAAAATCACGAAATCACAACAGCCAGGACCTCACCACCCTCTCGCTGAAAATATCCTCCCAGTCCCTAATCTAAATCTCAACTCTTATAATTTAAAACATTTGTACCTTGTGATATCAATATCTGCCCATGTTAGAAGTTGATTTCCCTCTTCTTTCTGAGCTCTCTGTGAGTACTGGAAGGCTGCAATGTGTTCTCCTCCAGGCTGTTTCTTCTCCTATCTCCCTTAGCCTGTTTTTCTAGGAGAGCATCCACCAGCTCTCTGATCACCCTTGTGGCTTTCCTCTGGACCTTCTCCAAAACCTTTATGTCATACTCCTTCTGGAGTATGGGGCCTTCTGAGGGCTGAGTAGAGAAGGACAATGCCCTCTTTTGCTCTGATGACCACCTGTCTGTTGATGCAGCCCAGGGTACAGCTGGCCTTTCAGGCTGCAAGCACCCACTGCTGGCTCCTGTTAAGATTTTCATCTACCAGGACCTCTAAGTCCCTCCCCGCAGGGCTGCTCCCAGGCAGTTCTTCCCTCATACCTGGGATTGTCCCGACACAGGTGCAAAAACTGGCATTTGATCTTGTTGAACCTCATGCTGTTTCTTTGGGCCCACTTTTCAAGCCTGGCCAGGTCCCTCTGGATGGCACCCCTTCATTCTGTCATGCCAACTGCACCACACAGCTTGGTGACATCAGCAAACTTGCTGAGGGTTCTCTCTATCTCATCATCCAAGCCACTGATAGACGTTGAACAGCTCTGGTCCCAAGGCTGACCCCTGTGGACATAACTTGTGATCAGCCTCCACCTGGTGAGCCGATTTCCCAGAGAGCCATTTACCACAGTCCTTTGGCTGCGACCCTCCAACCAATTTCTTATCCATGAACAGTCTGCCCTTCAATCCATCTCACATATCTCTCCACAGAGGTAAGGATGTGATGTGGGATCATGCCAAAGGACTTCCAAAAGTCCAGGTAGATTTTTGTACCACTCTGTGTAACTGATGTACTGACAAAGCATCCACATTATCATTCTGACCATAAGGAACCACGACATTTAATGAACTTTGGGGAAAATACTGATTTCTCATTTAGATCCTTATAATATTGAGCTAAACAAAGCATTGTAAATCCTAGGACTAAGGCTGTGTTATAGTAAAACACATCTTTTTACAGCACACACAAAGAAATTGTTTATTAGATTGTTTCTTTGCTTACAACTGGCACCTGGTAGATAGGTGTCTTTCTGTAACTTAACAACCTTCACTTTGGGATCCAGAGAGCTGTTATTGGAATGGTCTGGAGTTCTGCAAATGAATCATTACCAGAGCTGCAGTGACACAACAGACTGGGTTTGACATCAAGAACAGAAATAACTAACTGGTACACAGGGGTAATTTAGGAAGTTATTATTAAATATTAGGGAAAAAAAAAAGTCAGGAGATGAGACAATAAAGATGAAATAGAAACATGGCATATCACTTGGATTATGGTAAATAGGTAAGGAAGAAGAGGGATGTGAAATCCTAACTAACAGTGAGCAGACTTATGTGTTGAAAATAATTTATATTATATAGAATATCAGTAACGTGTTGTGGGTTAGGTGCAGTTTACATTAATATATTAAGGTGAAAGGGATGCTGAATTCAATAGCTGTTTCAAAGTGTGCAGAAAAAAAACTTGCACTGATATGTAGCCATTAACACAATTTGTTGTCGTTTTGTTTTCAGCAAAGAAAGAATAAAACACTTTGAGCCTCAAACCAGGAATTGTTGAGCTGTGTTTTCTCCCCTGTCCTGTTGAGGAGGGGCAGTGACAGAGCAGCACAGGACGCACCTGGGGAGCCTGGCCAGGTGACACAGTTGCAGCGGGGCTGAGTTCCAGGGTGATTTGGGGTCCAGCCCTGCCGATGATGCTCGTGTGCCTTTCCCCTCTGCAGGACAGCCGGCCCCACCGCCCCCCGCAGGCAGCCCCCTGGCAGTCAGTGCAGGCACTTTGTGGGGGCAGATGCGTGCAGTGCATAAGATGGGCCCCCCGCAACAGCCCCTGACACCGCATGTCCTCCTTCTCACAGCCACCTACTTCCTCCCTTTAGTTCATCTTCCTCTCCATCACGGTGGCACCCTGGCTCACCTTTTAGCCCTCTTTTCCCCAATTTGTCAAATTCCCCATTGATTTTTTTTTGGCCACAATTCGCAACCTTTCTATCTTGGTCGATGTTGTACTCCAAACAGTTCATACCAAACCCAAGAAAAGTCTTGCACCCACAAGAGGAAAAAAAAAAAGTGATTTCAGTGCTCTTGTGGAAGCAGTGACATGATAAAAACACAGGGTGTCCAACACATCATCAAAGCTAAAACACAGGAGTTTTAGGACGAGCACACACTGATTCCTCTGATAAAGTAATCTCTTGTTCAATCGGATAATACATTGATCCCATTTGCTAATCAAGCATAAATCAGCTCACGTGCCTGTGGCATCTTCATTTGCCCGCAGATACAGCGATGGAACACAGAGGCGAGGGCGAGTCAGCGCTGACACAATAATGTGTCATATGGGCTCCATGGAGAAAGTAGAGCAGCGGTTGATTGCCTCATAGAAGCGGTAGGAATCCAACACATTTTAGGAACATGATTAACCACTTAATGAAATTACCCTTATCTATGAACAGCAAAGAATAAATCTAGCATATACTATAATTAAGTATTTTAACATTAAAAAACAAAAAAAAAAACCCAAACCAAAACCCAACGTTACAATGAATTACATGATGAGAGATTTGCAGAAGATGACAGTTTATTGCTTCTGAAAATCATCTGGTCATCAATTTTTGCAATGCATCCTTGAGCTCCTGCTTCCTCATGCTGTAGATGAGGGGGTTCAATGCTGGGGGCACCACGGAGACAGAAATGAACTCACCACCAGGTCCAGGGATGGGGAGGAGATGGAGGGGGGCTTCAGGTAGGCAAACGTGGCAGTGCTGAGAAACAGGGAGACCACGGCCAGGTGAGGGAGGCATGTGGAGAAGGCTTTGTGCCGTCCCTGCTCAGAGGGCATCCTCAGCACAGCCCTGAAGATCTGCACATAGGACAACACAATGAAAACAAAACACCCAAATGCTAAAGAGGCACTGACCACAAGAAGCCAAATTTCTTTGAGGTAGGTGTGTGAGCAGGAGAGCTTGAGAATCTGGGGGATTTCACAGAAGAACTGCTCATGAGCATTGCCTTGGCAGAGAGGCAGTGAAAATGTATTGGCAGTGTGCAGCAGAGAATTAAGGACCCCAGTGCCCCAGGCAGCTGCTGCCATGCTGGCACAAGCTCTGCTGTCCATCAAGGTCCCATAGTGCAGGGGCTTGCAGATGGCAATGTAGCGGTCATAGGACATGATGGTGAGAAGGGAATACTCTGCTGAAACGAAGAAAAGAAAGAAGAAGAGCTGTGCAGCACATCCTGCATAGGAGATGGCCCTGGTGTCCCAGAGGGCATTGGCCATGGCTTTGGGGAGAGTGGTGGAGATGCAGCCCAGGTCGAGGAGGGCGAGGTTGAGGAGGAAGAAGTCCATGGGGGTGTGCAGGCGGTGGTCGCAGGCTACGGCTGTGCTGATGAGGCCGTTGCCAGGAGGGCAGCCAGGCAGATGCCCAGCAAGAGCCAGAAGTGCAGGAGCTGCAGCTGCCGCGTGTCTGCCAACGCCAGCAGGAGGAACTCGCTGATGGAGCTGCTGATGGGCATCTGCAGTTCCTGTGGCTATGGAGTCCTGTGCAAGTAGTGCAGAAGATAATCACAAGTCAAGACCATTCGACACAGAAACTCTCCCACCATTATATAGAAGTTTTTTCTGTGTGTATGGAAAATGTTCATTTAACTCCATAGCATAAAATGTTCATGTTAACTCCATACAATGAGGTTTATTTTAATGAAGCTTACTGCACCTTAAGAAGTAGAAGCTTAATGGCCCTCTTACTTCCTCTCATTCCCTATCATATCTCGAGCTGCTGGGATTTTTACTCTTAAATGATTTCCAGCTCCCAGCTTTACCATTCTGCACGCATAGTGCCCATCCCCGACAACTCTGTGCAACGTCTATTTCCTCTTAGAGAAAGCTGGCCTGTTGTGGCAGAATAAATGCTTTATTCATGTATGCAGAGAATTAACGTGACAATTTTTCAGATGGTGGCTGTCCTTTGGGAGAAAAAGGCTGAAAAGCACAGGGGAGGTTGTTCATATAATGCAGACTGAGAAACATATGGTTTAGGATTCTCAGAGATTGTGTCAATATTTACACATACTCCTTTCAGATTCTTCCTCCAACTCATTCTCCTTCCCTAAGGACAGGTATGGGAAAATCCCTGTCGTGTCTCGCGTCGTCCTAAGTGCCCTTGAACTCTCTGGGATGCAAAGAAGCAGTGATCCACCTTGCGCCCGGAATGCAGCTGGAGGCAGCAGAAGGCCCCTGCCCCAAGCCCTGCCCTGCCGAGGGGCGCCCTTCCCCCCACACATCTCCCCCGCAAGCGCCCTGGGGCAGCCCACGTCAGGCTTGAGTTGCTGAGTGCTGAGCGATGAGCGCGAGTGCTGAAGTGGACTGAGTGCTGAGTGCTAAGTGCTGAGTGCTGAGAGCTGACCCTGGCAGACGGCAGAGGCCCTGCCCCGGCACACAGCCCCCTGGGCACGAGCAGGGGACCTGCTCTGCAGGACAGCCCTGGGCACCCGCTGCAGCCCCACTGCACAGCCTGAGCTGTCCGGGGACAAGCCGCAGCCCTCAGGGCTGTGCTCTATGCGCAGCATGGAAGCCCTTGCTGGAGGCAGTTCTTTATCCATAATTAAAGGAAACAGTGGTGATCAGGCCTACCTGCACTGGGGATGTCCCAAATTTAGTGATCCCGCAGGAAAATCCTCTTCATTTGCTGCATGGCAGCAAAGCAGAGACTTAACTTGTCAGGGCTGTGAGAAATGCTCCTTCTGTGAGCACACAGCGGTCTAATGTGCACAAGCCTATTAAGCTTCTTTCGTCTCCCCATCTCTCTTCTCCTGCAGATCATGCACCGCAGCCCTGCTGCTGTGCTGTGCACAAGAGCTGTTCCCTGCAGGATGCTGTGCTGCCCGCTTGCCATGAGCTCCCTCTGTCCCAGGAGCCCAGCCCAGCTCAGGAGATAGCCAGTGGTCTCCAGAGGTGAGAAACACCCCCCCCCCCAAAATCTCCTAGGGGCAGCAGGGTCATCACTGCGAACGTAACCTAACACAGTCGCTCAGTTAATCTAACAGGTCCCAAAGATTCCACAAGCATGCTGTTTTTTTAGTATGAAGAGAAATGCCAAATCGGGAAACCGCTGCTCATGACCTGCAGTGCAGTCAGAACATTACAGAATCATAGAATAACATAGGGTGAGAGGACTTTCAAAATCACCTAGGTCTAACTCCACAGCCATGGGCAGTGTTGCCAAACCACCAGATCAGGCTGCCCAGAGCCCCATCCATTCTGACCTTGAATGCCTCAATGATGGGGCCATCCACATGCCGGGCAACATTGTCCAGTGCCTGCGTGTAAGAATGTCTTTCTAACACTAACCTCAGGTCTCCCCTTTTTAATTTAAAAAAAGCATTTCCCTTTGTTCTGATTCTATCAGAACAAGCTCACCCTAACCCTAGAGTTAGGCCAACTCATCTGCAATGGAAACCCTGGGTCTGAAATGGGATCAAGTTCCTCAAAAGAAACCATGGGACTGGGGTCCTCTTAGCTGAGTTCAGATGTCAAACATGAGGTGCCTGTGTGTGAAGCCCGCTCATCTGAATCCTTGCTCCTTTATCAACAGGGACTGCAACTGCTCACACACAGAAACACTCAGGGATTGACCAAGGTGCCTGGGGTGATCCTAGCGGGTGTCCAGTGCTTGGAAACTGTGGTGGAAAATCTGTTTACAGACAGCTCCTTCCTGAGCGAATAGCTGAGGGCCGAAGAGAGTTATCTTGCCATCCTAAACTGCCACCACAGGCCCTGTGCCCTTGGGGGCACCCACTGTGCTTTGCAACCTGTCGCTCGTTTGTCATCGCTTACCAATGGATGAGCTCACAACACAAGAGGAGACTTGCCTCTCTGCTCCATCGTGGCAAACTCTGAGTTCAAGGCTTCAACGCTATGAACAATCTACTTCTTTCCTCATGACACCGTTATATTGCTCTGTGGGCTCTCATGTGGGTGGCATCAGAAGAATTTTAGGGTCCGTGTCAGTTCCCACTGACAGAAAGATGGCAAACGTCCTTATTTTAAACAGAAAAACGAGGAAGTAAGAGGACATAGGCAATTACAGAGCTGGTATTCTCACTTCAATGCCTGGTAAAATCATGGAGAAAATGGTGCGGGGAGGTACGTTACTGAAAAAAAACACTAACCTGAAGGACAATTCTGGTTGTGTGGTCACAGCCACACAAGTCCACGAGGGGAAGGTTCTGTTTTAACTTCATGTCCCTGTATGACGGCAAGGTCACCGAGGAGTTTTGAGCAGGAAGCCATTGAAGGTTATCCCTTTGGAATTCAATAGAGTATAGAGAGAATAGTTTTGACAGACTATTTCTCACAGTATCCTTCTGGGCCAAATGTCCTGCATTCAGCTACACATAAACATAAATGTGATGGTGAGCAGTGGCCATGGGTTGGACCAAAGGATGACAGTAAATGTGGTTCCATCAGCTAATGGACTTTCCAGTAGCAGGTTATTTTAGTACTCCGCAATCGCCAAGTAAGGGGCACGTCTCTTTATTGTTTTCATCAATGACTTGTATGCGGACTAGAAGATTTCTGAAGCATTTGCTGATGAAACAAGTTGATTCTATGAGGCTTTGGAGAATACTTACAGGCGATGTGACCAAGTGAGAGAACTGGGTAAGCACCATTTGTAATACTGTAACAAGAACAAGTGCTGGGTCCTGCACCTGGGTAGGGGCAACACTGAACTACTCCTGACTGAATATGGACACTTGGAGAGCAGTTTGAAAACTGAAAGGATTGGTGGTCCTGGTGGACACTAAGTTGAACGTGAGTCAGCAGTGTGCCCAGGCAGCCAAAAGGACCAACCGTCCCCCTTGGGGGCACTGTGCATGGCATTGCTAAATGGGGAACTGAGGGGGGAGTTTTCCTGAATCTGCTCTGCACTGCTGAAGCACTGGGAGCGATTTCGGGCACAGCAGAAACATAAAGGACATAAAAATATGGGAGAGACTGTCCAAAGGAGGGGCAGAAGAGCATGAAAGATCCTGGAGTTCGAGCGTTTCATGGGGATTGGACTACTTGTTCAGACTGGGTGGGCCCTTCTCAATCCCACGTCCTGGGATGAGACACACTGCAACATGGGACTTGGGCCTCACAGTAGCCTGGCAGCCCATGCAGAGTCCTGGCAGCTGCGGTCCCCGGGTCTTCCATTTGACATCAGACAAACGCCACCCACTGCCCCGGAAGGGCCCTGACCAGCAGTAGGACACCGATCTCACTGCAGGCTCTGCAGATCAGGCTGGCCTTTCTGCTTTCATAAGACAAAGGACTTTGCGCACATCACACCACCATCCAGTGCCTTGGCTGCTGCAATCATGGCTTCAAATTATCTGCTCTAAACAGTCCCTGGGGAAGCTTGCTTGTGAATGGCCTCAGTGGGGGCCCAGTAATACTCAAAGAAACTTCACTGTTCCTGTCGGACTTGTCTTCTTGACACTTGCATGGAATCCTTCTCGGTGCAACTGGAGAGTGATTGCTCAGCAGCAAATGCCCCCGGGGCCCAGTACAAACCTGAAGAGACCTCCTGTGCCTGTGCCTTCCTGTCCATCTTCTTCAGGTGTTCAGAACTGTACAGCAATCGGGAGAGTATCTGGAGAGAGCTAAAAAAGGAAGAGACTGATGGGAGTTACAAAGTCCCAGTTTATTCATTTCTATACAAATAGGGTTAAACAAGAATTTAAAGTAGCACTTAGCAACGGATATTGACCCAGGATGTCCCCTAATGAACTTTGCTCTTCAACTGTGGGGGACAAACACCTCTTCAAACTTCCACACCGACCATTTCGCACACATTGGCCCCTATGAAACGTGCAATCACCGTTGTCGTAGCGTTTGAGGGGTATCGGCCTGTGACGCGATAGGACCTCCCCTGCTCTGTGATAAGAGACGGGACACACACTTGGGGGCGTAGACGTAACTAGACGTGGAGTAAATCACGTGGACGTTAGTATGTAGATCAGCATGTAAAGTATATAGGTTTGCCTGTTCTCTTGCAATAAACGCTGTTTTTTGCTAACATCAATTGGTGGTTTTGGTGGTGAGAGGTGGTCGGGGCAGAGCGGGGACGGCGTGAACCTCCCTTCGGCCAGGCCATAGACGTGGTGGACAGGGTTTCCTACGCGGAAACAAGTGGTGCCCCGTGTGAGGCACGTTCCCTATGTTTGCCCGGCGCAATATAGCTTCGGCGCGGTAAACCCGAGGGGATGGCGGGGCGCTTCTCAATCGCAGAAGACTTTGGGGACGATGGGGCAGCTTATCCTTACAGCACAGAACCCAGGGATCGGGGTGCTGAATCATGGAATCTGTTATTAAGGGTACTTTTGCAACTTTGTAAAGAATAATTGCGCAAGCACCCTCCTAAGAAGGAGATAGCAAACATCACTTTTCCTTACGTCACGTTTCTCCGCTGCAGGTCATTCACTCGAGTCTTAAACTCCGTTGTAAGGCCAACTCCAACTCCCCCTGGCTTTCCCTCAGAGAAACCAGCGAGCATATGGGTAATGAAAGATTTTCTCTCTCTCCTCTCCTCTGCTCTTTTTTTTTTTTTTTTTTTTTCCCTAAGGCAGACAGAAATAAATGTGATGCATTGGGAAAGAACAATAAAACAGAGTGATCAACTGCTGCGGCCTTGTCCAAACTTCATCTAAATGAGGTTTGGCCTTTCACAGTGAATATTGTTACAAGAAACAGTTAGATAAGATTGGAAGGGTAGATATAATAACATTAAGGAGTGAGAAAAGAGTCCATCAGACGTAAGGAGAGATGGAGCAAATTCCATAATCTTCCCTGGAGTGTGATAGGTCAGCCAGATTTTGGGAGGTATCTGAGTGTAGAACACAAGGGAGGGGAAATCTGGAGAGCAGTGGGAAGAGATGTGTCCCCCAGATGCCTGCGAAAACATGCCCTGAACCAAGGGTCATGGATTTAGGGAGCTGAGACAACCTGGAGGAAGGGACATCAAATACCAGCGGGGTAGAGCAGCGGGGACGAGGGGCATTGTCACAGGGCATGGGCCTGCACCAACTGTCTGCGTCTCTGTACTGGAAAGGGGCCCCCCCCCCCCCCACCCCATCCTGCTTTTCCTGAAAACACAGTTATGAAAACACTGTCCTTTAGAAAACAAACAAACAAACAATCCCAACAAATAAATAATAAATAAAAGACACGCTATCCCCCCTGCAAATATGAGTGTTTTCAGCTGAAAAAAAAAAGAGAGAGATAGCACATTAGAAATTTGAGTTTTGTGATGTTTTAACACATTTTTATATCAACTCCACGTGCAGTTACCTTTGTTGTGCTGGAGGATCTGAAAGGTAAGAGGCACAACTCTGGCAATGGGCCTCTCTGCATCTTCTAGCTATGGAGAAGGTTTGAGACGGACTGCTTACATCATTTTCTGAAAAAAAAAGAAAAAAAAAAAATAATAGAAACAAGGATGAAATGAGTAATAAAGAAAAAAGAGTTTTTACATTAGACAGTGGAAGGAATTCTAAACATGCCATGGATCTGATGTGAGGCATGAGCTGCGTGGAAACAAAGCTTTCAGGAATAAACCTGAAAAATACCCAAGTCCATCTGTGTCCTGCTAACCGGTTCTGGAAAACATTGTCTTTCAAGAAAAACTAAAACCAGAAAAAGACACAAATAAACCAAAAGACAAGTGTTTTTCAACCTAAAAAATAGCGAGGACTGCATGAGATTATTAGAAGTTGAAGAAGTGTGTTAGCATGTGTTATGGATGTCTATCTTTGGCTTCAAGCATGCTTTCAATTTCCATGGCAGTAATAACATCGTGCAGACCTACGCTTCACAAAGAAGAGAGATCCTTTTGTGTCTTGCACGGAGCTGGTCCCCCAGAATTTCCACGGCCCAGAGCGTTCATGACGATCTCTCAGCTCTCTCAGGTCGTTGCAACTGAGTCACCGGTGGGTCTGACTCTTTCAGGTGCGCAGACTTTGTTTTAGATGACACAGGCAGCACGCAGTCACGCTTCATGCCCTGGAAGATCTGCTGTCTGCCTAGCAGCATAAAGTCCAATGAGGTGTAAATCAAGAAGCCAGGCTAGAGGAATTTGGAGAATGGGTTTTTTTTTTTTGGGTTTTCGCCGTCCATCAGCCCATCACAAAGAGAAACAGACCAAGTTGTTCACATTTGGCTCCTGGTGGATTTTGAAAACCTCCATGGAAGGAGAACGCAGAGCCTCATTGGGTGACCTGCAACCAGTTTCTTGTATCAGCTTTGGTGAAATGGTGCTTTTCTGATGCACAGGCTGAACCTCACTCTCTCTCAAAGTCCCAACACAATGGGCCTGGCGCTGTGCTCTCCAGCACCTCCTCAAAGGTTTCTGGCAGACTGCAGTCAGATCCCCTTCAGCCTTCTCTTCTCCAGGCTGGACAAGCTCAACTCATCTCCTATCCACACAGGTGAAGTGTTCCAGCCTCAAACATTTTTGTTTGAATCTTCCCAATACCTCTCCAGCTTGCTGTCTTATCTTGTGTTTGGGGATTTGAAACGTGGAGGCACTACTCTGCATTATTGTTCCTTCCATCTTTAGCTATTGTCCTGTTCATATAACAAAGTTGGAGACTTTTTTACTTGATTTTCCATATAGACATGGAAGAATGGCAACAAAGCAAAAGGAGAGATTTTTCATTAGGCAGTTGGAACACATTTCCTAACATTTCCATAGATCTGAATGTGAGGCATGACAAATAGCTTTTGCTGTGCATCCCCATCCTTGGAGATATTCAAGGCCAGGCTTGATGGGGCTTTGAGCAACCTTTTTTAGTGGGAGGTGTCCCTGTCAATGGCAGGGGGGGTGGAAATGGAATATCTTTAAGGTCCTTCCAACCCAACCATTCTACGATTCTGCAATTCCTGTCAGTCCCTCTGCCAACTCGTGATCCAGGTTGCTTAGTATTCCCTGATCCACCTCTACTTTCACCAACAGTACATCTGCCTTGCACCACAGTTTCCTCCAACTGTCTCTGGGCACCTAGGATTCCAAGAAGCCCAGCCAACTAATAAAACCATTAAGTTCAGGAAGGAAAATGAGGAGCTGAGGCTTTTCCATGTCCTGGTCTCACGAGTTTTCCCTGCCCCCACCTTTTACTGTGGCCCACAGTCTCCCTAGCCTTCCTGTGGTCGCTTACGATATTTCTACAAGCCCTCTTGTCTGTGATATGCCTGGGCACATTCAAGTGCCTTTGAACTCTGACAGTCCTATACTCATTGCAGACGTACGCTTGGGCAAAATCCCTGCATTGCTTGCAGGATTGATTTTCTTTGTTTCCACTTCCTGTATGCTTCCTTTTCGTCTGGGTTTGGTTTTGACCAGTCAATCTTTTCCCAGTCATTCAGGCAATTCAACATTCATACTTGGTTTTCGTTCCTTGGAATGGATTTATTCTGTTTGGAATCAGTGGATACATAGTTTACCACATTTTTTGACCCTATGTGGCCTCATGGAGCCTTACCCTCTGTTCTGTAAACCACAAAAGACACTTGAAGAGGCCAAGACGAGCTCTCTTGAAAGCCCAAAGCAGTGAGCTTGTTCGTTTGTCCTCCCATTCGACTCCTCAGATTCCGCCATCCCATGGCCCAGATTCGCTTTGACCTTCACTTCCCCACAAGCCCTTCCTTGCAAATTAGCAGTGATCCAGCGGTCACCACTCCTCATAGGTTCCTCTACAGCTTGGTCAGAAGCTGTCAACCTTGCTCTCGTCCAGGGATCTGCTGGATGGCTTCTCAATGCACAAATTCAGCAGATTTACAAATTACAATCATGTTTCTGTTTCCCTTGAGGAGCTGTTGGCCATGGAGACCCAAGGAATCTCAGGGGAGCTCCAGTGCAGCGAATAAAATCACTCCTCTGCTGGCTGGGTTTCCGGGGACACAGGGAGCGCCTACAAGTGGGCAGTGCTGCAGAGAGAACAGTGTGCACCAGAATCAGCTCTGTGCAGCATGCGCAGGCTGGGGGCATATCTGCAGTGCCATGCGACAGGAAGAGAAAGGAGAGAGATGTTGGCAGGATTAGTGTGATGGTTGAGCAGGTTTGTGGAGCTCACTGGAGGAGCATTTCGTCACAAAAAGCCTTGAGAAGGTAAGTCGTCCTGGCTGCCGACATGCCAGCTGCGTTTACTGGAGGGGATCACAAATCTGGACATCCGCACAAACCGACTTCAGACAGTCTTGTTTCTTAAAAAACACAAACAACTTCAGCACAGAGGCACAGGCCCTGAGGCTGCGGTCCCAGAATGGCGTGCAGGCTGTGCAGCCGGGGCTGCAGCCGGGTGCCCAGGCTTCCCTGCAGAGCAGTCCGGCTGTGCCCCAGGGGGCTGTGGTCGGAGGCGAGGGACTCTGCCCGCCTGCCAGGCTTCACACTCAGCACCTCAGCACTCAGCACTCAGCACTCAGCACTCAGCCTGCCTGGGGAGCTGCCCAGGGTGCTGTGGGAAACGTGGGGGGGAAGGAGACCCCCAGCAGGCAGGCAGGGGCCCTTCGCTGCAAAGCTGATGCCAGGATGGGCATCACAGCTCCATAGAACCCAGAGTGTTTTTCCAAGGTAACTTTGCAAGAGGGGAGAACGAAGCAGGATTTTCCTTTTATTTATAGTGCTTTTATATTACTTTTAGATTCATTTTATACAAAAAGTGGATTGGAGGCCTGCAATCTAAAAAGGGGTTTTCAACTTTGGAACGCAGCTATGAGACTCCCGAATTCCTATCAGTCATTGGTTTTTGGTTACAGTCACACGGAATGCCCTTACTCAGTCTTTCTTCCTGCCCCAGAGGATGAAACAAGCGTAAATAATGTCTTTCTGCAGCTTAATAATGCACTTATCCCTGCAAACAGGCAGATTTTCCAAACACTAAGTTAAGTTGCAAGAGGCGCTAAGAGCAGTTGGATAAAGATATGAGCACGAAAGAGCTCCTGAAGACGATCAATAGTCGGGAATAGGGATATGTAGACAAAAGGAAAGAAGAGCTCCTTAAGCCTCGGGCTTCTTACAGGATGCTGAAGATATGAGGTTTAGCACAAGTTTTTATGGATTTAAATGAGCATTTTCCCCTATCAGAAAGAATAAGCATGGTCTTGACTGTCATAGTTTCTGAACTCTGCACAAATTCCATGCCCAGGAACTGCAGATGCCCAACAGCAGCTCCTATCATCGAGTCCCTCTGCTGGCGGGGGCAGACACGTGGGAGCTGCAGCTCTTGCACTTCGGGCTCTTGCTGGGCATCTACCTGGCTGCCCTCCTAGCCAACGGCCTCATCATCACGTTAGAAAGAACAGAATAAATAAGCAGCCGTAGCCTGCCACCCCCGGCTGCACACCCCCATGTACTTCTTCCTCCTCAACCTCTCCCTCCTCGACCTGGGCTGCATCTCCACCACTCTGCCCAAGGCTATGGCCAACTCCCTCTGGGACACCAAGGCAATCTCCTACTCAGGATGTGCTGCCCAGCTCTTTCTCTTCCTCACCTTGTTGGCAGCAGAGTTTTATCTTCTCACAGTCATGTCCTATGACCGCTACATTGCCATCTGCAAACCCCTGAACTACAGGACCCTCCTGGGCAGCAGAGCTCGTGTCCACATGGCAGCAGCTTCCTGGGGCAGTGGCTTTCTCAATGCTCTACTGCACACTGCCAATACTTTTTCAATACCTCTCTGCCAAGGCAATGACCTAGACCAGTTCTTTTGTGAAATCCCCCAGATCCTCAGGCTCTCCTGCTCAGATGCCTACCTCAGGGAATTTGGGCTTATTGTGGTTAGTGCCTTGGTTGCTTTTGTTTGTTTTGTGTTCATGGTGCTGTCCTATGTGCAGATCTCCAGGGCTGTGCTGAGGATGCCCTCACAACAGGGACAGCAGAAAGCCTTTTCCACGTGCCTCCCTCACCTAGCCGTGGTCTCCCTGTTTGTCACCACTGCAGCATTTGCCTACCTGAAACCCCGCTCTGGCTCTTCTCCCACTTCATCATCCGTGGACCTGGTGGTAGTCCATTTCTGTACTCGGTGGTGGCCTCCAACACGGGAAAAAAACCCCCTCTTTACAGCATGAGAACAGGAGCTCAAGAGGGTGCCCTCGGAAAGTTCTTCCATTATACCTGTTTCCTTCTTCTCCATCAAACGATGTTCATCATACCCTCAAGACGGCGAAAGAGTTGGGCAAAGTGGTATCGATTTTTAATTTGATGTTTCCAATTTTTTTCTTCGTAATTCTTGTCATAACTTGATAATAAATTTAATTCCAATTAGAATAATAGTCATCATCAAGTCTTTGTTTACTTAGTTTTAACTTCCATGTGTTGAACCTATTGTACTTAAGGAAACAGGTTCTATGGAATAGATAATGAAATCAACCCAGGATCATGTGTTTTGCCTCCCATCAGTATGGATCATCAACAGAAGCTCATATCTAAGACACAATGCCACAGAGCAGCAGTGTGTCCCGGAGGGGATGTCTGTCATTGCCTGGAGGGGACTTATGCTGCCTTTGAATTGTGCTGGCCGCCGCTTCCTGGTGCCACGGCGATGGGCAGCAGCAGACATGCTCTTTCAGTGCTGCCTCTCATTTGTGTTCCCAACTGTTCTCTGTGTCCTTGCATTTGTGTCAGCTCCAGTGTTTCGTGGCAATTGTTGACAGTGCTGTTTGTCCTCTATGTGCATCCTGTGGCTGCAGGCAGGCACAGCAGTGTTCAGGCACTGTGCGCGACAGGCTGACTCCGCGGGTGGCTAGACCATCAATAGACAGAAGGGGCTGGCTCGGGAGGGCAGGGCCAGGAGGACGTGGATGCCCCTTCCAAATCTGTGCCAAGAATACAGCCAAGGAATTGCCCTTGGGCAAGTCCTCTTGCTTTGCAGGGGTTCTGCATGGTTCAAAGTTCCAGGGTGAGGACCAAAGAATGGGCGAGAGCCCCCTTCTTGGTTATACATGGCCTAGCAAATGGTAACTGGTCTTGAACATGTCTCTGTGGGACAGTCCCTGCTGCTGTGGGGCTGATGGCAGATGCTGTCCTGCAGAGGAATCTGAAGCAGCCAGGAGATGCCAGGGGATCTCCAGGGACAGTGTAAGAGACAATGCAAGTGTAAGGCAAAGAATAATTCCTTATGCAATAACAGACCATTGATCCAAAAGAACAGGGGAACCTGGGGAGCCCACAGGCAAATGAAGGCTCTGCAGTGGTGCTGCTGAACCAGCTGGGCAGATGGAGAGAGACTCAGCAATAGAGATCCCATCCAGCTGGGATTGCCTCCCACCATGAGCAGCACAGGGTCAGCCCGGTGCCCCAGGGCACCACAGCACCCTTGCTCTGCAGAGCAGCTCCACCAGGTCAGGGCCCTGCACAGAGCATGGGGAGGGAAGCATGAGGGAACAAGGAGCTGCTGCCAGGCCAGCACGGGCACACTGCCCTGGACAAGGATCTGTGGGAGTAGGGCTGGTCCTGGAGAAGCACTATGGAGAATTGCTGTGAGTTAGAGGATGGAAGAGAAGGAACATGCTCTGCTTGCCCTCCTGCTGCAGGTGGCCGCACCAGAGAGGACCTGCAGCCAGCACCTGGATGGAGCTCTGCCACCTGCTTGCCCTCCCCTCGCCAGGGCCGGTCACTGGCCTTCCATGCCATGACCTCCCAGGGCTGCCGGCCGCCACATCTTGCAGGGGCCATTCAGTTGGCTGCAGTGACGTGACCTCACATACCACTCCAGCCACCTGGTTCCTCAGCCTCCTCTCCCTTGCTCCTCTGCCCTGTCCGGTCCCTGCTGGGATGAGTGCTGTAGGGATGCGCTTCATGTCCCCACGTTGACTCCTTCCAGCTGCCAGCCTGGCGGGCCCTGGGGTATGATAGTGGGACTTGATGGTGTGGAGCAGAGTCCGAGAGAGAAAAGGGATGGTGTGAAGGCAGCATTTTTGCAGTGGTGGCCTCCATGTTCATGTTGGCAAGTGAGAACTTGTTTCCTCATGTGCAGTGGTGCCTGAGGCTGTCTATCCACGGTATCTGCATTGGTCATGGAACAGGAATGACGTTTCAATAGACCAGCGACCTCCTTTCCTTCCTCACGTTATGTCATAAACGCAGTGTCCGTCACTATGACAGTTGTTTGGCATTGTCATGGTTAAATGAATTAAACAATCTTTTAGTTCTTTGAGTCACAATCCAATGCTCCTTAACATTCACTGTTCAGTTAAAACACTCTTCCTATTAATGTTTATCATTTCCTATCTATCTTATCCTATTGGGAAAGTGAACCACGCTGGTGGATATGGTTGATGAGTATGCTCTCTTTCCAGGGAAATTGTATCGTGCTTTACTGTTGTTTGTTTCAGTGTAGGAAGCAACATCCTGTGCCTCTGTGCAGACTGTTCTCTAAGGAAAGCAGGTAAAGGAACAGTGTAAAAGAACGGTACCATCCAGCTGCAGACCTTAGTGGAGAAGTCT
Source organism: Lophura nycthemera (assembly GCA_021292215.1). NCBI lineage: Eukaryota > Metazoa > Chordata > Aves > Galliformes > Phasianidae > Lophura > Lophura nycthemera. The sequence goes on from JADANK010000358.1 coordinate 98,691, forward strand.
GCTGTAGGGAAAAGTGATGCAAGTGCCAGGTGGCATACAGCAGACACGTCAGGCCTGGGGAGGTGAGCAGTCAGGTTGTCCGTACTGTGTCAGACCTCAAGCAACTGCTTTTCCTGCCTATGCAGATCTCCTTAGGAGTCTCTCTGGATCAAAATCAATTGGAGAAGGATGTTCCAAAAGCAACAAGATGCACTACTTTAAATCAGAAAGCATTTTAATTGAAAATAGAAATTGCATTTATGTCAGCTCTCAGTTCTGGTGCAATTGGTAACAGCGCTGTTGTCTCTATGGTGGCATCCCTGTGGCTGCAGGCAGGCAGGCAGTGTGCAGCACTGTGCCACAGCTGGCCTCCCTGCTGGGACCAACGTAACAGAAGGGGCTGCTCAGAGCAGGGCCAGAAGTCTGAATGCCTCTTCCAAAGCTGTGTTAGGAATACAGTCAAGGAGTAACCCTCGCTAAGTCCTCTTGCTTTCCTGGCTTCTGCATGGTTCAAAGTCCAAGATCTATAAAGATCAAAGGACATTTAAAATAAAAAATTTGAAATCTTTGAAATCTTCTTCCTTTACTACATTATGAAGCCTCTCCACCTAGCTGTATAAATCTGGACTTCTAGCATATTATGGAACAGACATGGCTCACTGCAACTTTCTACACTTCAGAGAGACTCACGGTACATTTGATGCTGGGTCTAAGAACCTTAGGTACTGAGAGGAGAATGTTGTGAGCACTTGAGAAAGTAAAGTGGGATGAAAAACTTGAAGGATCCTGGCGTACTAATGGGGCCCACTGAGGAACATTACCAACACAGCCTCCCCTTGGACTTGTTAGAGCAGGTAAATGGAGGCAATGATTACAGTTAGGTAAAGTATTGTGCTGAGAAATCTCTTGGTTTGTTTGGTGAAGGAGAAGGGCCAAGGCCTGACATCCACACACTGGAGGGGAGATCCATCGTATCTGAGGGAATGAGCACAGGGCTCATCCTGGGGTTGGTGTGGTGGGGCAGGTTGTACTCCTTGAGAAGGATAACGGTGTGACACCTCCCAGGCTCTGCACAGGGATGCAAGGAGGCAGTGAGGCCCCATTATCATAAGCATAATAAATCTCCTCACAAACCATAGCCAAGGGGACAAAGACCTTACTGCTGCTGGGGCCCTCCATCCTCACCCACTGCCTTCTCCTCTGCAGGCTTTCCTATGCTGCTCAAGCCCAGCCCCTATTTCCCTGTGCTCTGCAGACACCCACCTCTCCTCTTCGCCCTGCTCTGACCCTGGCACTGCAATCATGTCACTGATGTCTCTCAAGCCCCTGTGTGCACAGATCCCAGCCAGAAGTCAAGGGCTGACCAACAGCTGCTTCGGGCAGAAGGCAGCACACCATTCCTTTCTGGGACACGCTCCTGGGGTTGGCCTGTCAACTCCACACACAGAAGTGACCTCACAGCCACCTTCACAGCCTCGTGCCACCTGCAGGCCCATGAGGGCCTGAGGTAGAGCTGAGCTGATGGCAGCATTCCTACCCACCTCCTCCTTATGGCCTCAAGCCGATCAGTCACACGTCACCTCCTGTACAGACATCACCTCACATTCATCACTGCATTACATGGATTTGCTCAGAGACCCCACCATTCCTGCTCTGCCCTGCAGAGCCAAGTACCCAAAGTTTAGGGTTAGGGGAGGGGTTGAAGGTGAGGAGGGCAGAGCACAGGAGCAGGGTCTGTGGGTGCTGGGTGTTCAGGATAGGGATTAAGGGTTAGAAGTCACCTTTAGGGCAGCGAGTGAACAAAAGTTTAGTGAGAGGGCTTGGTGTTCTGCTAAGGTTTTCAGGACAGTGTTAGGGTACAGGTAAGCATTACGGATCAGTGTTTTGTTTTAGGCTGCAGTTTGGGCATATATACAATACTTTATATTTAAATACAATATTATAATGCTAGCAATTTAAGCTTGGTTTTAGCATGAGGGGAGGGTAAGACTGGAATCGTGCAAGTCCATTCCTTGGGAATGTTCTTGTCAGCAACATTTAAGAAGCCCAGGCCTTCAGGCACTGCCATGAGGAGATCTCCATTAACGATAGACTTGGCGTTGGGGAAACAGTCTGTGTGACAGAAGTGCCCACTGCGTGTCCTTGCTGTGGTTTGCAGCCACCACAGAGCACTGTCACCACGCCACAGGACGGCAAGGCTAAGGGTCTAGGGGGTTGAGTTTCAGCTCAACACAAGCACCACCACACCACTGAATTCTGTCTCTCAGTGCAACACTGAGCCTTTTCTTGAACAGTTTCTGTCTCACCTCTGTTGGCTGTTCCATTCCTGAGATGGAAGTGGCACCTGACTCAGGAAGGAGAAGGACACAGAGCTCTGCAGGAGGACCTGCACCACCTGCCCAGCAGCCATGCGCTACCCCACAGTTGCTCTTCCTACCTACAAATTCATGCTCCAGAATGTCTCCTGAGAGTCCTGGGGAACCTTTCCTGGGCTCTCATGTGTGCTTCAGCTACCCTAGGTCATCGTGGAGGCCGTGCCCACCTCTGTGTGGCAAATGGAAAGAAGATTGAAGGGAGACTTCAGGGAAAATGTTAAGCCTCTGAGATGAGAACCCATATCCAAGACATTTTCCTATGCAAGGCCTCACAGGAACTGAGGAAGAGGGGATCTGACAACCAACGTGCAAACCAGGTGCTGCTGCTGGCCTGTCAGAGGCACTGACAGATGTGAGCCTGAAAGCACAGACCCCAGCCAGGAGCCAAGGGATGGCCCATCAGCTATTGCAGGCTGCAGTCACCACACAGGTTGATGAACAGCTGTATGCTTCCTGCTGGATTATGGGGTGCTGAGAACAGCTGACCAGGAAAGCTCCAGAAATGTCTCACAGGAAGGAAGACAGACAATGTCATTGCATGCCATTTGTTTTGTCAAGATTCATAGAGAGTTGCTTCCTTATGTTCACTCTATCTTGGCTACACTGCATAGGAACAAACTGAGTAGTAATTAATGTGGATAATGACATTTAAGTGAAAAACATCAGAATATACAAAACACAGAATAAAATTTTCAATAAATTACACTTAGAAAATGAATACACAGACCAAAAAAAGACAATTTGATTCTGTTAAAGTCTGCATTACAACTCTTAGATCGAAAAAGGTGGGCAGTTCACTGCTTTTGAAACACATTTGGTCATCAGTTTCTGCAGAGCATCTTTGAGCTCCTGGTTCCTCATGCTGTAGATGAGGGGGTTCAGTGTTGGAGGCACCACCGAGTACAGAAATGACACCACCAGGTCCAGGGATGGTGAGCAGAAGGAATGGGGCTTGAGGTAGGCAACCATGCCAGTGCTGAGACAGAGGAAGACCACAGCCAGGTGAGGGAGGCACATGGAGAAGGCTTTGTGCCGTCCCTGCTCAGAGGGCATCCTCAGCACAGCCCTGAAGATCTGCACGTAGGACCCAACAATGAAAACAAAACACCCAAAAGATAAGCAGGCACTAACAAGGAGAATCCCAAATTCCCTGAAGTAGGACTGTGAGCAGGAGAGCTTGAGGATCTGGGGGATTTCACAAAAGAACTGATCCACTGCATTGCCATGGCAAAGAGGCAGTGAAAATGTACTGGCAGTGTGCAGCAGGGAATAGAGAACCCCAGTGCCCCAGGCAGCTGCTGCCATGCTGGCACAAGCTCTGCTGCCACAAGGGTCCCGTAGTGCAGGGCTTTGCAGATGGCAACTAGCGGTCATAGGACATATGGTGAGAATGAATGGAGCTGCTGTTGGGCATCTGCAGTTCCTGGGCCTGGAGTCCTGTGCACAGTGCAGAAGATAATGACAGAAGTCAAGATAACTTGCAGACACTCTCCTCCTGCTGTACTATAGAAATGTTTCTTTCTCTTTGAAAAATGTTCATTTAACTCCATAACTTCAATTTACTTGCACGAGCTTTAGTGTACCTTAAGAAGTAGAAGCTGAAAGAGCTCTTACTTTCCTCTCATTTCCTAATCATATCTCAGCTTCCTAGATAATTTCCTCTTACAATCAATTTCCATCCCTCATATCTTTATGCTGTCTGCACTCACAGTGCCCATCCCTACCTCTTTGCACTTCAATTTCTGTTAGAGAAAGCTGCCTGTTTGCAGGATAAGGGCATTATTCATGTCAGCAGAAAACGATAGCAATTTCAGCTGAAAGCACTTTAGGAGATTGTTCACATAAGGGCAGATTGTGAATGGTACAATTCAGGAATCTCCTTTCAGAATTCTGCCTCCAACTCATTCTCCTTCCCTAAGAACAGGTGTTGGAAAATCCCTGCCTTGTCTCTCCGCCTGCAAAGCACCCTTGGAAAAAAAACACTGAGTGGTGCAGTGTAGCTGTTATCCCCCTGCCCCAGGCTGCAGCTGTAGCAGCAGCAGACTTCTGCCCTGCCCTGCTGTGGGCCTCCTTCCCCCCACACGTCTCCCCGCAGCGCCCTGGGCAGCTCCCCGGGCAGGCTGAGTGCTGAGGTGAGGCTGATTGCTGAGTCCTTGAGTGCTGATTGCTAGTTCTGAGTGCTGCGTGCTGAGTGTGAGCCGGCAGGCGGCAGAGTTCATAGCCTTGCAGTGAGACTTACCTGCCAAAGGTGTGCGCAGTGTCCTTGCAGTGAGATCAACACCTGCTCACACCTTACACATCTATAAGCTCTGCCTCCCCTTTCTTCTCTTCCTCCTGTCACCTGCAGGCTGTGCTGTGCAGGGGGGGGGGGGGGGGGGGAACAAGAGCTCTCCTGGGGCACAGCTGTCCTCTTGCGCGCTGCCCCACTTGTAGGAGTCCCCTGTGTCCCAGGAGCACGGCCCAGCTCAGCAGCAGCAGGATGTCATTTTCTCTTCATCACTGCTCTCCTGGAGATGCCTTGGGCTGGGGGCTGACAGTCCTGATAGACAACAGGGTCATTTCTCTGCAAAAACGTACTTTGCAGTCAGACGACATTACATCACCAGTAGTCAAGCTGATATCAGAAGGCATTGTTTGACCTAAACAGATGTGTTTGTGCTAGCAAAGCTGCACATGCCTGATCTGTTGTCATGTTTTTTATATTCTTGTCTCAGATTCCACATTTTTTTTTTTTTTTTTTTTTTTCATAACATAGTAAAGCCACGGGGAATTAAAGAGTCAATACTCCAGTTCTGTGGACGGACAACTTTCTCGATACCTGTTTCTCAGAAGAGAAGAAGAACTGCATATCCCAGGGGACTCTGAGTTCAGAGGGGAAGATGAGCCATGGGAGGAAGTCCCGGGATCTCTCACTTGCTCGCTGCCTGGCAGTGTGTGGCTGCGTGCCCCAGCCGTGAGCCTTCAGTTCAGTGTAAGGCTTTTGGTTTCAGACACTCGCTCTCTCATTATATTTGATTTATTACCCTAAATTCCAATTTTATTTTATAACATTGTGTTATCTTAGGTTCCAATATCATATTTAGTAAAAATAAGTTTCCTCCTTAGATCTTTCCCACTGTAGTTTATTATTTTTATTATTTTTATTTCTTTATTTATTATTATTTTATTTTATTTTATTTTATTTTATTTTTTGGCCAGTGGAATTGCCCCCTGTCACAGACACACATTGATCTAGATAACTCCGTAACAAGACAACGCACTCAGTCATATGCTCTGCTTTTAGGACGGACGTGTGGAGCCAAATGTTGGACCTGATGATCACTATGGGTCCTTTCCATTGCAGGTTGTCCCAGGATTCTATGACAGTGGGTACAAGCACGGAGATGTTGCAATCACTGTGCTGTCACAGTGGGTAGGAGTTCAGTGACAGCACAGTCACGGTGTTGTCTCGGTAGTGTGGAGAGCAGTGATGTCAGAATTACTGGGTTGTGACAGTGGTCAGTATTGCAGTGATGTCAGAGTCACTGTGCTGTAAAGGGGAGACAAGCTCAGTGATTTCAGCTCCACTGTGTTGTCACAGCTGATATGAGCACGGTGGTGTTGCAGTCAGACAGGAGCTCTGCATGTGGGTGAGCATCAAACACGGCATCCCCAGAACCAAATGCTACCAGTGAGGAAATGGAGCCTTGGGCCTGAGAGATCTCATGGTCAAAGTTCCATTGCAGTTGAATAATTTGTCCAGACTGGGCCCTTCTCCACATCCTCCTCCTGCATTGAGACACACTGCCCACATTGGCACCTTGAGGCATCAAGGAATCCTTGCCACCCCATGCAGAGTCTGGCAGCTGCTGTCCCCTTCTTTTCATTTGACCATCAGACAAACCTCCATACATGCCCCAGGAGGGCCTGAGCCAGCAGGAGGACACGATCTCCACTGCCAAGGCTCGGGGATCAGGGCCTGGTTTCGTTCACAAGACAAAGGAGGCTTTGCTCCGCATCACAGCCACCATCCCAGTGCTTGGTCCTGACTGACCACTCATGGCTTCAATTATCTGCTATCACAAGTCCCTGGGGAAGCTGCTTGTCCATGCTCAGTGGGGCTCATTAATACTCCACGAAAACTTCCCTGTTCCTTTTGACTTTGTCTCTTGAGCACTTCATGCCATCTTCTCGTGCACTGGATGTGTTGGGACTCCGAGGGCAATGCCCTGTGGGGCCCATTACAACCTGAAGAGCCCTGCCTGGCCTTGTTGCCTCCTGTATCTTCTTCACGGTGTTCAGATGTGCAGCTAACTGTACAGGTATCTGGAGAGCTAAAGAGGAAGAGACTGATGGGCATTTCGGACATTCCACTTATTTACTTATTAATAGTTCAGTTTAAACAAGAATCTAAACCAGCAGTTTGGAATTGATATTGATCCAGGATGTCCCCTAATGAGCTTTGCCCCGTCACTGTGTGGACAAATGTCCTCCTCAACCTCCCCACCCCATTTCTGCTCCGATTGGCCCCATGGGACTTCCATCACTTTTCCTCCCATCACTCTTCTCCTCTGCAGTCACCCACTCTGTGTTAAACCTCCTTTGCACCAAATCCCACTGGCTTTTTCAGAGAATAAACTGCACATGGGCAAGGAAAGATTTCTTTTTTTTTTTTTTTTTTTTTTTTGCCAACAAGCAGTTGTAAACATGATGCAATTGAATGAACAGTAGAGCAATGTAATCAACTGCATGCCTTGTGCAAGCCACATCTAATGAGGTTTGTCTTGCACTGGGAATAGTTGTACAAGAAATATGTTAGAGAGAGATCGGAAGGGATAGATATTTATCAAGTTAAGGAGCAGATCAAAGACTCCATCAGACTTGGAGAGATGGAGCAACGTTCAGTAGTCCTCCCTGCAGGGACGCTCAGGCAGATTAATTGGGAGGTATCTGAGTGTGAACAAAGAGCAGGAAGGAAAACTTTGTAGAAGCAGTGTGACGAGCATGTGTCCAGATGGCCTGCAGAAAACCACCGCCTGAACATTGGTCCTTGATTTAGGATGAGCTTGGAGACACTGCAGGATGACGGGACATCAAAATAGGCAGCAGGGTAGGATCAGCGCGTGGACGCTGCGCATTGGTACAGGGCATTGGCACCTGCACCAATTTCCTCAGAGAACCGCTGCAACCTGGGCCATGAAAGATTTCTTTTTTTCAAACAAACAGAATTCCTTATGATGAACAATGAACAACACGTCTGTTGCTCCCTGTACCTGGAAGGCAGTGTTTCCTGTAACCACAGTTCTGCAAAATGTTGTTCTTTTGACAAATAAAGATAGAAAGGGGACACCAAATCCCCTAAACGGCTTGAATTTCAACTTAAAAAGAAAACAGATCTCATGAGTATTTCAGAACTTGAGATGTTGTTGTTTTACACATCATTTTTCACTGATTTCCATCTTGAGTCTTCAATCCCTTAATTCATTTTTAATTGCTTCAGTTTTATTGAATGACATCCTTTCAGAACTTAGCTTCAAACATAAAAGAAAATCATCTGTGTTTTGAACAGAGCCTGATGCGCTCCCCAAGGCTTTCACTGCCGAGGAATGTCCATGATCAGCTCTCCGTGTTTCCACTGAGTTGCACTGTGGACTGATATCTTCTCACGTTCCTCAGACCTTGTTTTAGAAGGTCACATGCAGCACAGCCGCTTTCACGCCCTTCGTGCCCAGGTAGCATTGCCCCATTTCTCTGTGAGCTCCATTCACCCTGATTTCCTTTTGCTGTGTTATATATTTCTAAAAAGCCCTTCTGGGTCTTTGCTTATGCCCTGGGCAGGTTCAACTCTCGGTTTGTTTGAGCTTTAGACTTTCTAAATTAATCTACAGCAGGTACAACTAGGCGACAAAAACCCCCCACTCTGCAGTGCTCCCAGCTGACCACTTCTTGTTTCCCATTCTATATATGCTTTTCTTTTGTACTGGGCCACCACAGACCACTTGAAGAAGCCCCGGTGTGCTCTCCTTGAAACCAAAGGTTACGTGGAAAACTTGACTTCTGCCCCTCTCTTCAGTACTTCCACAGTCCACCATCCCATGGCCCCTGCTGACCAAGGTTCACTTTGACCTTCAAATGCTACACCAGCCCTTCCTTGCCGGTGAGTATGAGAAGATGCAGCCGAGCACCCTCTCCTCTTTGGTTCCTCTAAGTTTGGTGGAAGAACTGTCATCTGTGCTCTCCAGGGATATCTGGTCTTGTATGCCCTTGCTCTGCTGTCCCCTGCAGCAGATAAGGAGTGGAAAAGGACCCCCAAAGGGGACAAGGGCCAGACACATGAGGCTCCCATCTGCATGTACAGGGCACCTTCCACTTGCTCTTCCTGATCAGGAAGCCAGGAACAGACACTGTGGTCTCCATTGGTTTGCCGTTTCCATTTCACTCTGGAACGGGCCTGCTTCTGCCATCCCAAGAAAGAGCTTTCACTGCTCTCCTCATAGAGGCAATTGCCCTTCCTTTGTCTCCTCTCCCATCTGTATAAAGACTTGCTGCTACAGTCCAGTTGTGGAAGCCATTTAAACACATCCTTGTGATCCAAACAAGAGCCAGACCTGCACAGTGTACAAAGCTTCTAGCCCAGCACTTATTGGTGTTCTCATTCGTGCTAAAAGCCCGTAAGACAACATCCTGTTCCAGGAGGCATTATTGAATTCAGTGCATCAATTGCGTATCTATGAATGGTGGCACATAATCCTTGGACCCACGTGGGGCGCCAAGTTGTCCACGCAGCCATGGCTACTCCTGGACCATGTCTTTCTGACGGCCCTTGTTGCTGCATTTGCCGCCTGCATGTGAGTGTGCTGGACAGGCCCCATGGAACTGGCCATGACACTAGGCGCTTCTTATGTCAGTCCACATGAGAAGCACCTAGAAAATGAGGCCTTCTTCAGGTTGAAGAACAAAAGATGTTTGTCAGCCTGTAGTGCCTTGAGCTCCAGAATAGGGCCTCAGATGGCGAACAGAGGAAGATGTGCCTCTCTTTTGTGAGCTCATCCATTTAGTCAGTGAATAACTTCTGCATGCTCCAGGAGATGAGTAAAAAATACATACCCCAGTGCCCTAAACGCAGTGGGCCTGTGTCATTTTAGGATGGCCAAGGAAAGAATAGCTCTAACCCTTCTCTGGTCCTCAGATGATGCCAGGAAGGAAGGGTGCTATTCTCAGGATTTCCCACACAGTTTTACAAGCAATAGCACACATCCAGGAGCCCCCAGGCAACCTTGGTATCCACACGGGGTCTCTGTGGAGCAACGACTCTCCCACTGGAGGACCAAGGACTCAGAGAAGGAGCTCACATTTGCAGGCAACTCTTTATCACTCTGAACTGAACCAGAGAACTCCAACCTATTCTGCCATAGGGTTTCCCTCCAGGGATGAGATGCCAGCACTGCCTCAGCTGGGATCACTGCCCTGCCCCAGGCCAAGTAAGTCTAACCCCCTCCGTCTTGCCTGTGTCCTATTTGTTCCAGCAACACTCTCTGGTAGAAACTAACCATATGGTCTGAAATCAGTAACTGTGCACTGGATCTTTGGGATGGTTATGCAGCATATTTTTCAGAGTACAACATTTCACTGTTTTCTTCATGATCTGTTTGGCCATGGAGACCCAGGCACATCTCCGGGGAGATCACTGAGGATAGAAAATCACATCCTCTGCTGCCTGAGCTGGGCTCGAGCCCTGGAACACAGGGAGCTCCTAACAAGTGGGCAGTGCTGGCACAGACAACAGCTCTGATTAAGAGCAGTCCCGTGTCTCTGCCTCAGCACAAGGGGCACATTTCTGCAGGGGTGGACATGAAATATGGAAGAGAAAGAATAGAGGGATTACCAGGATGTGTGGGGTTTGTGAGCAGGCTCCGATCCCTCCACTGCAGGAGGCATGCTTTCAGCCACTGTCACGGTAAGTTTCTCACCATAGGTAATGCAAACACTTTCCAAGAGGGATAAAAAAATCTGGGCACATCCAGTGCAGATCAGGCAGCATACAGTCTGTGTTTCTTTATCCTGGAATAAGCGACTGTTCCGATTGAGGGGGCTTCCCGTGCAGCACCCGAGCACAGCTTCGAGGGCACCTCAGGAGAGAATCCTAAAGGCTTTACCTTCTCTGCTTTCATTAAACGTACATATTCTTTCAATTAAAGTCCCCATGGAGTTCTCTTCGGTTCCCTTTCACTTGAAAAAAATGAACATTGCACTTAGATCGTTTGCCCTGCCAACGGGGGTGGGTTCTGGACAGCAAATAGGAATGCCGAGAGTTTGGGCTGGTGTCTGATGCTCAGTCAGGGAACTGACAGGAAAAAGCCCCCATTGGATTGAAAATCTGCAGACCACAGAGATATGATCAGGGGAATTACCCCTTCAGTGCAGGACCTTCCTCTGAGCAAGCTCTCCCACCTAGAAACACCCGCCACAATTACCAGGGGTCTGAGCATGAACCACCTCCTGTGCAGGCAGGCTTCCAGCAGAGCAGAGCAACGACACTACCGGCAAGTGTCCATCACCCTCTGCAGTGCACAGGGCTGAGAGGGCCACTGCCTGGGGCTGTGGGCAATGCAGTCTATGTGGCTGGGGAATGAGCTGACTCTCCCCTTCTGAGATACCATCACTAGGACACATCTCCCTTAGGTGTCCTTCAGAGCTGTGAGCCGCCTTCGAATGCAAATCTTTCCCATAGCCGACAACCAAATTTGAAGGAAAGGAAGTCGCAGAGAGATTCAATATGCAAGGCCATGGGGCTCGGTTAATGAATGTTAGGGTTTCCTTTGCACTCGGTGGTGAGAGACACTGCTGACCTGAAGTACGTTGAGAACTGATGAAGTATATTCCATGATGGGCAGTGGATCCTCTGCTCTCAGCTGGGTCTGCCTTTCTTTTCACATGTTTTGGGAGTGTACTCCTTTCCCTCTTCAAAAATGGACAACCTGCAGAGGCAATTTTAGAAACAAGCCCCCCAAACCAGTTTCCTATCCACACTAAGCCGAGTGAACTCCCTTTGCCTCTCAGGTCTCATAGGCATTCATACTGCGTACCGCAGAGTGCTCCGAATTTCTCAATTCAGCAAAAAAACCACAACTCCATGGACCATGAGTGAGAGGAGGGTAGTGCAGAAAAAACTCTCACTTGCAAACTCCATTTGTGACCCACATATTTTTGTCTTTGAGTCCCACAGATGCTGACAAGCACCCTCCCTCCTTAGAATGACTTCTGTGACACATTTTTGGAAAGAAAAACCTTCCCTACAAGACCCACGTTTTCCTGTCCTATGGGGACACGACTTCTTCCTGGAGAAACAGTACAGCAGCCCTCAATGCAACTCAGCATCAGAAAAGTAGTCCCTTCATTTGGGTTGACACTGCAACATTTTCAACACTGAAAATCTCTGTCTTTAACTTTTGTATCCCTTGGACAGGTTTCTTGTGGCAAAATGAGATGATGTCCAATGGCAGCTCCATCAGCCACTTCCTCCTGCTGGCATTCGCAGACACGCGGCAGCTGCAGCTCTTGCACTTGTGGCTCTTCCTGGGCATCTACCTTGCTGCCCTCCTGGCCAACGGCCTCATCATCACAGCCATCGCCTGTGACCACCGCCTCCACACCTCCATGTACTTCTTCCTCCTCAACCTCTCCCTCCTCGACTTGGTCTCCATCTCCACCACTGTCCCAAAATCCATGGCCAATTCCCTATGGGACAACAGGGCCATCTCCTGTGCAGGATGTGCTGCACAGGTTTTTCTCTTGCCTTTTATGATGGTAGCAGAGTATTGTCTTCTCACCATCATGTCCTATGACCGCTACGTTGCCATCTGCAAACCCCTTCACTACGGGACCCTCCTGGGCAGCAGAGCTCGTGTCCACATGGCAGCAGCTGCCTGGGGCACTGGGTTTCTCAATGCTCTGCTGCACACTGCCAATACATTTTCAATACCCCTCTGCCAAGGCAATGCTGTGGACCAGTTCTTCTGTGAAGTCCCCCAAATCCTCAAGCTCTCCTGCTCAAAATCAGATTACCTCAGAGAAACTGTGATTATTATTTTCGTCATTTGTTTAATCTTTGGGTGCTTTGTATTCTGTGTTGTGACCTATGTGCAAGATCTTTCAGGCCGTTGCTGAGGATGCCCTCTGAGCATGGACGGTCCAAAGCCTATTCTCCACTTTGACTCCCTCACTGGCTGTGGTCTCCCTCTTTATCACTACTTCATTTTTTTCCTACCTGAAGAACCCCTCCATCACCTCAACCATTCTAGACCTGGTGGTGTCATTTCTGTACTCAGTGGTGCCTCCAACACTGAACCCCCTCATCTACAGCATGAGGAACCAGGAGCTTAAGGATGCGCTGAGAAAATACAGGATAATCCTCAGCTATATCAGAAAACATTAGGACATTGTTAATATTTGTCCTTGTTATTATTTCCAGTAACTTGAATTTTGATTTCAATATATTTATTATGATCCTTCTACTTGCTAATTAGTAATTCCGACCCAATCATCTCATGCGCCTACAGAAGCAGGCTTCCTCTGTAGATAAACTCAATAAACAAGCCAATAGTAATTCATTTGTTTCAGCAGCCCTTCTGCTCTGGACCTGGTGGAGCAAAGTCATTATGTAGGAGGATTTCAGGGACCAGAAGCCCAACTACCAAATGGAGCAGCAGCCCTGGTGTCCCTGGGAGATGCTCCTCACTGCCTGGTTGTCTCCCGCTATCTGTGCCCACTGAGCCGGGGCTGCTGCTTTGCTGCGGCCATGGCGATGGGCAGGGGCAGGAGGTGGTCTTTTGAGTGCTGCTCTCTTTCCACTCCCATGCTGTCCTACTGTACCTCTACACTGCTGGTATCCCTTGGGTCTCATCTGATTTCACAGCAGTCCTGTTGTATCTTACACTGGCATCCCTGTGATGGCAGACAGGAGCAGCAATGAGCACCAATGTGCAGTAGCCAGCACCACCATAACACAAGGGGCTGCTCAGAACAGAGACCTGGAGGGCTCTTCCAAGGCTGATATCAGCAATGCAGCCGAGGAGTCGCTTTCTGCTCTTTTATTTTCTGGAGTTCTCCATAGACTGAAGGACACAGGCTGAGAGTCCCAGGTGATCTGTATGTGATCAAGTGCTGGATCAAGAGCTCCCTTCTTAGTGGCACTTATTCTGGTATTATAAAACCAGAGAATGTCCTGGGTTGAAAGGGGCCTTAACAATTCCTTCCTAACTACCCACCATGGAAATGGTTGCCTCCCACTAGAACAGGTTGCACAGGGCTGAATCCAGCCTGGCCTTGAGGACCTCCAGATCTCCCTCCTTCTCCGTACCAGTGCCTTCCCAGTCCCTGAGTATCACAGAATCACCAAGGCTGGAAAAGACCTATAAGATCATCCAGTCCAACCATCCACCTATCACCCATGGTTCCCGCTAAACTATATCCCTCAACACAACATCCAAACGTTCCTTGAACACCTCCAGGGTCGGTGACTTCACCACCTCCCCGGGCAGCCCATTCCAGTGCCCGACCACTCTTTCAGAGAAGTAGTATTTCCTAATATCCAGCCTGAATCTTCCATGGCGCAGCTTGAAACCATTCTCCCTAGTCCTATCACCAGTTACACGAGAGAAGAGGCCGACCCCCAGCTCGCTACAACCTCCCTTCAGGTAGTTATAGAGAGCAATAAGGTCTCCCCTGAGCCTCCTCTTCTCCAGACTGAACAATCCCAGCTCCCTCAGCCGCTCCTCATAAGGCCTGTGCTCCAGAACCCCTCACCAGCTTGGTTGCCCTTCTCTGGACACGCTCCAGACCTCAATGTCTTTCTTGTAGTGAGGGGCCCAGAACTGGACACAGTACTCAAGGTGCGGCCTCACCAGAGCTGAGTACAGGGGGACAATTACTTCCCTACTCCTGCTGGTCACACTACTTCTGATACAAGCCAGGATGCATTGGCCTTCTTGGCTACCCGGGCACACTGCTGGCTCATGTTTAGCCGAGCGTCAACCAACACCCCCAGGTCCATTTCCTCTACACAGTCTTCCAGCCACTCTCCGCCAAGCCTGTAGCGTTGCTCGGGGTTGCTGTGGCCAAAGTGTAGGACCCGGCATTTGTCTTATTAAACCTCATCCCATTGGCCTTCAGACCCATGATCCAGCTTGTCCAGATCCCTCTGTAGGGCCTCGCTACCCCCAGCAGATCGACATTTCCAGCCAACTTAGTGTCATCTGCAAACTTACTGAGGGTGCACTCAATGCCTCATCCAGTCATCGATAAAGATCTTGAAGACGGACAGGCCCAGCACCGACCCCTGGGGAACCCCACTCGTGACCGGTCACCAGCTGGATTTGCTCCATTGACCACCACTCTCTGGGCCCGGCCTCCAGCCAGTTCCTTACCCAGCCAAGAGTGTACCTGTCCAAGCCACGGACTGCCAGCTTCTGCAGGAGAATACTGTGGGAGACAGTGTCAAAGGCTTTGCTGAAGTCTAGGTAGATAACATCCACAGCCTTTCCCTCATCCACCAGGCGGGTCACTTGATCATAGAAGGAGATCAGGTTGGTCAACGCAGGACCTCCCTTCTTAAACCCATGCTGGCTAGGCCTGATCCCCCGGTAGTCCCGCACTTGCCACGTGATCTCACTCAAGACAATCTGCTCCATAACCTTCCCCCGGGCACCGAGGTTGGGCTGACAACCTGTAGTTTCCCCGGGATCCTCCTTCAGCCCTTCTTGTAGAGGGAGGTTCACATTGGCCGCTTCCAGTCTTCCGGTAACTTTCACCAGTCAAAAGGAGCGCTGAAGTGATGGAAAGTGGCTCGGCCTAATCACCTCCACCCAGTTCCCTCCAAACTCTGGGTGAACCCTCATCCGGCCCCATGGACCTTGTAAAGTTTCCGGGCGTTGGAGAGCAGATCTCTGACTGTTTCCCCCCCCCCCGTTGTTTGTCTGTGTGTCCTTTCTGTTTTCAGCAAAAGAACCTCTTTTAGGGCTTATCCCATATTCTGGTATTGGTCAGTGTCCAGTGGAACGTTTGGTGGGTTAATTCCGCGATTTTCAAAGGCAGTCATTATGCTTTATCTTTCAGGTTGCTGGGTTTGCCCAGGGAGACCCGGGACACTCAGGGAGATTCATTTGGGAGGTTAGAAATTGACCTCCTCAGGCTTGAGCTGTTCAGAGGTTTCCCAGGGACACAGGGAGCTCATTACAAGTGGGGCACCACAGCAGGGGAGGCAGCGTTGCCCAGGAAGCCAAGCCCTTGCAACAACACTGCAGGGCTAGGGCCATATCTGCCAAGGACAGGAGAAGAAGGAAGAGACTTACAGGCTGTGTGGCATTCTTAGCTTGGCTGAAGAGCTCAACTGGAGGGCATTTCTCACAGGCCCTTGAAAAAGGTTAAGTTTCTCTTGGCAGGGGCAGTGTAAGTGGCTTTTAACTGCCGGGATCACTAAACCGGGACCCATCCCCCTTGGCAAAAACAGGCTTGCATTTTGCCAAAAACCACTTGTTTTCATTTCACTGAAAAAAATCTTACTCCAGCCGAGGGCTTTCCTGCTGCAAGCATCCGAGCACAGCCCTGAGGGCTGCATGTTCCCAAGGATGGGCTTTGCAGGGCTGGCAAGCCGGGGGGCTTGCAGCCGGGGTGCCCAGGGCTGTCCTTCAAGCAGGGTCCCTGCCCCCAGGGGGTGTGGGCCGGGGCAGGGACTCGGCTTGCCTGCCGGGGCTCAGCACCAGCCTCAGCACTTTCGCCCTCAGCCTCAGCACTAAGGCCTGCCCGTGGAGCTTGCCCAGGGCGCTGCGGGGGAGACGTTGGGGGGGAAGGAGCCCCCCCAGCAGAGGCAGGGCAGGGCAGGGGCCTTCTTTGCTGCCACAGCGGCCTCCCTGGGGAGGGGTTTGAGGCCTGCAACTGGAACCCCAGAGTGGTTTTCAAAGATGGCTTTTGCAAGAGGAGGAGGACAAGGCAGGGATTTTTTTCATTTCCTTTCTCTGTTCTTAAGGAAGGGAAAAGAATTGGAGGGCCGAAATCTAAAAGGGGCTATCAACTTTGAAAACATTTTCTTAGACTCCTGAAATTGTACTTTTAATCTTTTTTTTATTATTTTTCTTTTATTTTTTTAATTTTTTTGGGGGGGGGAAAACTGCACATGAAAATGGTTTCAGCTTCACCCTTTCTTCACCTTTCTTGAAGGACGGAAAAAAGTAACGATATGTAGACATAATAATGCACTTATCCTGTAAAACAGGCATTTTCTCTAACAGAATTTGATTTTTGCACGAGGTTGGATGGGGGACTCGAGTGCAAACGGGTAAAGATATTATCATGTAAATTGCTCGGGGAAAAAACTGGGGAGGCTGGGATATGTTGGAAATGAGGGAAAGTAAGAGCTCCTTTCGACTTCTCCTTCCTAGGGACTGTGAACTCTGAAAATAAAATTCAATTAGGGGTTAAACATTTTTCCAAAGAGAAAGAAAAACATTTATGATTGGTGAGGGAAGAATCCCTGGAATGGTCTTGTCTCCTCATTTTTTGCCCTTGCACAGGACTCCATGCCAGACTGCAGTGCCCAACACAGCTCCATCACATTCCTCCTGCTGGCTTTTGGCAGCACGGGGCTGCAGCTCCTGCACTTCTGGCTCTTCCGGGATTTACCTGGCTGCCCCTCCTGGGCACGGCCCTCCACACAGCCGTAGCCTCCCCCACCGCCTCCACACCCCATGTATTCTTCCTCCTAACCTCGCCCTCCTCGACCTGGGCTCATCTCCACCACTCTCCCCAAAGCCATGGCAATTCCCTCTGGGACACCAGGGCATCCCTATGCAGGATGTGTGCCAGGTCTTTTTTTTGTTTTTTTTTTTTGCAGAACCCCCCTCTGTTAGCCGCTAGTTGCCACTCCCCCTGCACTACGGGACCTTGTGCGCAGAGTTTGTGCCACTGGCAGCGCTTCCTGGGGCATGGTTTCTCTCTCCCTGCCCTGCCAATACATTTTCTCCTCTTGCCAAGGAAATCTGTGGACAGTTCTTCTGTGAAATCCCCCAGGTCCTCAAGCTCTCCTGCTCGAATCCAACCTTAGGGATTTGGGTTTTGGGTTTTAGTTTTTTTTAGTCCTTTGGTGTTTGTTTTTATTTTGTTCTATGGCAGATCTTCGGGCTTGCTGAGGATCCCTCGAGCAGGGACACACAAAGCCTTCTCCAGTGCCTCCCTCTCCGGTGTTGTCACTTTGTTTTAAGCACTGTGATTTTTGCCTACCAAAGGCCCTCTTTGTTTTTCCTCCCAATTCCTTGACCTAGGTTTATTTTGTATCAGTGTTACCTCCCACTGGATCCCTTCATTAACAAGGG